>JANRGW010008777.1:0-64419 GCA_024733675.1 Psilopsiagon aymara | reverse complement strand
CCTCAGCATGCCTTCCAGGAGAATCCGCTCCAAGATTTTGCCAGGCACAGAGGTGAGGCTGACTGCTCTGTAGTTCCTCAGGTAAATGAGGAGATATACAATGAAAGTTAGATTTACTCTGGGGTGGTGTCTGTATTTTTGAGAAAGCTTGAAGCTGCTTCACTTTGTGGCTATGCAGGATGTGCCTAAGGCAATATCTCTATAAAAGACAGGCTGTTTTATAATTTCATTGCCTTATCTCAAGCTTTAAATGTGCCTTCCCGCTTGCTATGGGAGAGTTATGCACGGAAAGTGAGGAGCGTGGGTTTGTGTTTCTGCATGGCTGCGTATGCCTGACAAGTCAGCCTGTCTCCTGTGCTGCAAAAGGGGCTGATTCTCTATGCAGATACTGCATGGGCTTGGGTTCTGCCTGAGTTGTGGGGCAGACTGAGGACACTAAATTCCTTGTCTGTGCAAAATCCTGCATGCTTTCCTGCAGCTTTGCACTGCACTGAGTGCACTCTTCCATACATCTTTTTCCAACAATAGGAGATGGATGTAAAAGCATTTCTTTTGTGCTGAGCAACCACTGGCTGCAATGCAGGTTTCTCTGAGGCAGTGGGACCCAGGTGCTGTGCATGGATCTTGCCGCTGTCCCAGGGCACTCATCTCAGTCAGATGTGGGAGCACAGAGTTGCAGTGCTGCAGAGCTCAGCCTGGAAAACAAGCTCTCTTTCTGCTTAGACTACTCAAGCAATGCCCTGATGCATTGCACAAGCAAAGATGCCAGGGTCTTTGCAGAAAACAATACCTAAAAAGAAGCAATCACGTAAGAAATGGAACCTGGCTCTGGGACATCCACTTGCAACCTTATTTACACTGATGTAGCTGCATTTCTATACCCAGGATTTGACACTCAGTGTCTCAAAAGGACTCCTGAGTCACTCTCATAAAGTGTTAAGTATTTCCTAAAGTTTTGCTACTCTGAAGGAAGGCTAAAGTGGTCTATTAATGTGTGCTGCCATGAAATTTCTTGTAATTGCATTTCTACACTGGATAGAAAACAATGAATGGTGGGAAAATATCTCTATACTAAAATGTGGTTTATAAACTTTAATTTTCACTTATTTCTGGAACTATATGATTCTGGATTTTTATCCACCACTGATCTGTATAATGTTCAGCAGGCAAAGATTGGAGTGTTTCAGAAATGAATAGAATAATAACAATAGTAACAGCTCCTTGTGTGCAGAAGAAACCTAAAGCATTTTACAGATGGATTTAAACACTACATGTATGTTAGAAGCATTGCATCAGCTGGTACATAGCAATTTTAGCAGTGCTCAGGACTACAGTTTTAGGCGGAAAAGTGTGTTTAATTCTTTATATATTCTCAGGCTGTGTTCATTGCCAGGCTATTTGGAGGGCCCCCCAGGATTGTGATAACCATGTTAATAATGGCATCATCAAGTGGCTAAGATTGGGCAATGCAAACTGGGCAGAAAAGAAGTACCCAGGATTTGGCCAGGGGGTGGGAGCTGACACCTGTGCTCTTTGAAAAGGCATCTTTAGTGACTGGAAGAATACAGACGTTTTAGTGCTGCATCATATTCCCAAGTCAGGACTCTTCTGGAAGAGGGATTTCCACCTGCACTTGATCCTATCTGGGAGTTGTCCCACCTGAACATCTGACTGTGTTCAGAGCCTCCTAAGTTCAGCCAAGCTGGTAAGAGGCTGTAGCACTGCTAAAAACTCAGGTCTGTGTTGTCTGTATTTTCAAGGCAGGTATTTAAAGTTAGGTAACAGCAAAAGTGCATACTCTGGGTAAAATAAGAGATGATTAGAGTAATCAGATCCTCCTCAGAAGACCATAAATTAATGGTGATTATGATTCTTGAAACAACAGAACCATAAGGTGCATCTAACATTGATCTGTTTTATCACATTTCCTGCATTGTAATGCTCCTTTAATGTTAAGATGTACTTTTGTAGTAAAATCTAATTGAAAACACTGAGCAGGCAGAGCCCAAGGCCACAATCATGTTCCACATAATTACCTAAGGAGGAGGGTGTGCATTTCCAATGAAGGGATGCCACCAACCGTTAGTCAGGTATAAGTGGTGCAGTCATTGTGTTCAGGCTTATACAGTAATAGCCTTACAGGAATGTATAGGTGAAAGCTAAAAGATAATTAACAATCAATTTATTTTGTGAAATTTTCAATTATTGAAGAAGGTATCTCCATAATGGAGTAATAATGCTACATTTAAATTTGTATGTGGCTGTCTCATAACAGAGATGTATTCATTTAAGCAGAAATTATTTTGTTAGCAACCCCGCGGTAGTTCTGCAGTTACCAAGGGACTCTTTGAAGCCTGCGAGTGTGCTGCTTTGATGTCTGATCTGGAAAGTGAAGGATCTCTTTGCTGTGATAATTCTAGCCTTTTCCTTTCCCTTCTGTGTTTGGCAGAGAGAAAAAATCTGATTCGGATGTAAAAACAAATTAAAGGACCATGCATTATAGAGGGGAAAATACCCCTACCCAGATCCATAGAGTGTTGCCCCTATCCCCTGTGCCGGAGTGACAAGGAGACAATGCAACAAGGCGGCCAGACTCCGTCCTGTGGTCTGTGGTCTTCCTCTCTGTACCACTTCAGCAGACCAAAAGGGTGTAACTGAAAATATTCCTCTCTTGAATAGGAACTGCAAGTCTCTGAGAACGTGTCATGGCAGGGCATGGAACTCCAGACACCACCTTGGGGGAAGGAGGTGAATGTTCTGGGCTGAAACCATAAATGAATCATTTTTCACTGGCATTCAGGGAGGAATGTTCTTCTGTGCTACTGCTGTAGCATAGAGCAGGCAAACTGCTGCAGCAAGTAGGCAAAGCGGGGAGTCATTCAGCTCCTCCTCAGCCTTCTGCATTTCAGTTGTTCCCTGTTAACCAGGATACACAAGATATGAACAGTCTTGGATTGCCTGAGACAGCAGAGTTGGGGATATTTTTTGTGCCTTTTCACACCGCCTGTTCTGAGTCCTAGAAGTGGCAGAGGCATTTGGCTCTAATTCTCTGGGCACAGAGTCTCTGCTCGGTTTTGTTGGGTGCACACAAGCACAGAACTTCAAAAAGATGCCAAAGGAAGGTGTGGAAGAAGGGTATCTTTATCCTCTGTGATTTCTAGTGCAGACTTAACTGCCTCTGGCTAAAAAGCAATGTAATTCTTAAAGGGAAAAACGTGTGGGTTTTTAATGCATAGTGTTGACATGTACTTTTTTGTGTCCTTATAGTTTTGGGGTTGTTTTTTTTTTTTAGAAAATGTAGAACTGCCAGGAGAATTTTACATCTGAAAAGCAGCCTCTGCATAGGCCCCTGTCAGCATTACCTGACAGGTTTTATCTGCAGCATAAACTGACAACACCTCAACATGAAATAATTGCAGTTCCATTGAGTCCTGAAGAGTAAATTACTTTGTTGATGAAACTTCTCTTTTTGCTTGCATTCTGAAATTTCTCCAATGTCAAACTCTCTTGAGCTGACAACGTAATTTCTCCAGCAGAGCTGTTGCATCGACCATGCAACTGCTATTGGGTATTAGAGGGGACTTTTTCAAGCTTGCTGTATCTCTATGGCAGCAACAGTAAAATCTCAGTCTTGCAAAATCCTGTTTCGTGAATAGCACTTCTGAATAGTGTGAACAGTCACACGTGCCTCAGGATGGCTACATATATGAACAAGGGGTAACTGTATAATTCTAAAATAGCTCTTCAAAGTTAGTTTGCAAGGAAGTAATCATAAAATTATCTCATTTGCTCAGAATAGAGAAGGGTAAATTTATTTGAATGTCTTTGCAGGTAGTTTCAATTTGCGATAATGTATTTTAATGGTATTTTTAATTTCCTGAGTATCTGAGGCTTGAGATAAGTACATTACAAAGATGATGTGGTTTCCCAGAGGTATTGATATATTCCTGCAATTTTGATCCTCTTCTAGTATGTTTTTTTTGGGAGAGTCCTGTTTTGGGGATTCAGGTGGGGTGATTTGGGGCTGTACTGAAATGTCATTCCCTGTGTTCAGCTCTATCAGAGTTTTACACAGGAGGTGGTCAGAGGATACTGTGCTCTGCTGGGTCTGGGCAATGTATAGCACAGTTTGATTTCTGCTGCGGCAAACCTTGGTTCCCATTAGTGCTCCTTTGTTTAAGCAAGAGTTAATCATCTTTTCAGAAAAATCCTGTAGATCATGGCTAACATTGTAAGCCAAATGCTAGGAGCTGAAGTAGCATTTTGTGAGAGCAGATCACAGCCAGTTTCTGAACCCTATGGGTATTGTAGAAACATAATAATGTTATTTTGAGTAAGAAATAATGGCTGCTGATTCTAAGCTCATCCAGGAACAAAAAGAAATCCATGAAGGGCTTACTCAATACAATGTAAGTTATGCAGATGTTTCTCAGTTTTCTTGCTGAACTTGTGTGCTGGAGTCAGTGTTTCATTTGATCAAGCATTTCAGCAGAAAGAATGGGTCCTTAAGCACTTTTGTCATTGTGTATGGATGGCTTATGAAAGCAGTCTGTGGAAGGGCATGAAATCAAGTACCCTTGTCAGTCCAACACAGGAGGAGCATCCTTTATTACCCAAACTTAGGTCACGCAATCAGAGCTAAATTTTTCTTCTGATTAGTTTAGAATAAACAGAAACAAAACAAAAGAGAAAACAAACCTGCTCAGAGAGTCTGCTAAGTGAAGTTTTGCCATTGATTTGGTCAAAGTGAGCATGTTGCAGGATGGGCATCACTGAGCGGTGACTTGCTAAATGTAGTACAATTGTATTACCTTGCACCAAGCCCAGGAAGGGAGAGAAAATGTGCAACTTTGAAGCTAAACTCTGTGGTTTACCTGAGAGAATAAGGCTGAGATGACTTTTCTACAAAATCAGAAAAAATCCAAAGTTTCAGGGCCTGGTAAGGAAATCTCCCCCATCACAAAGCAAAACCTCCATTGATCATGGAGGTGGGTGTAGTTTGCTCTGAATAAGAGCCCTAACATGAAAATGTCAGGTCCTCTATGCATACCAGTGAGCTAAATATAGCTGGATTTGCAGAGGAAGAAAACAGCTTTCTTGAAAGGGCATTTTCAGTCTAGCAAGGTGAATTAAATGCAAAGCAGGAAATAGGTTTCACTATACATAAGAGATGAACATGAAAATATTGACCTGAAGCGTTTACTTGTTTTAAATGGTTTAAGCAGGCATGTAATAATAATGAAAGTATCACAGTCAAAGGGATTTCCTTGTAGTTTGTCTTTGAGGCATGAGTTTAGCAGAAGGTTAAAAAGAAACAACAAATTCTCATAGATTGCAGCAAAGATGTTGTGTCCGAAGTGTACCCCATCAAAAGTGTGTGTTTATACTTCTGCATTTTGAAATAATGTCTTTTTAAAAATCTGTGTTCATATTCCACAAAAACAGTTCGGCCAAAAAGAAGCCAGCAAGGATCCTTCCTTTACCATGCAGCAGATCTGGAGGGCTTTGGCAGACCCAGTTGTGCTGTGCCAGTGCAGAGCATGTGTGCCACTCTGTGGGGTGTTAGTGCTGGGGAAGCACCCCAGTCGCCAGCATGTCACGTCCCATGGCCCCTGGCCAACTCACCCTGCCTGTTTGCACAATCACCATTTAACCTGGTTGCAGAGGGTCCGAGGAGACCCCTATTCAACAGTGAGCACAACTGGAGCACTCTGCAGTGCCTGGTACAAAGGTGTCACCAGTTCCCACTCTGCCCTTACTTCCAGGCAGCTAAAGCTGCCTGGATATCAGTCATGTTGTTTATACGGCACAAAGCAACTGAGAACTACTGTCAGAGGATCAATACCTTATGAGAAATGAAAAGCTTCTGAAAGGGAAAGTGGTTAGTCTGCAACTGCCAAAACAAAGATGCCTAAAAACATATACAAGAAGGGCTGCTTTGATGCATGGGCAAGGATACAAATTGGAAGAGAAAGGGGAGCCTAAGGGAAGAGATCAGAAAGAGATGATGGTTTTACTGGTTTTCTCTCCTGTTGAGGAAGTGGTCTCAGTGGAGAAGGTCTCTGCTTAACATGCCGGGGCAAAGCTGCAGGAGGTGGGAAGTGCAGTAGCACAGTAGAGCTGGAGCTGCTCTGGAGTCTTGATCCGTCACACCACAGTGGAGGGTTTGTGGATGCAGGAACCAGAGCCACCCTGCAGGGTCTTACCAGGTGAGTGTGATGCACTGTCCAGATTGAGGAAAGAAAAATAATGAAGACTTTTTCCTCTGTAGTTTGGTGGTTTGACATTGGTTCCTTCTTAAACGTTGTCTTCGCTATCACTAGTGTGCCTGCCTCTGTGTTCTTTCAGCCGCAGAAGCTGACGATCCATGTGTTTTGTTCCCCTAACTGACTACTGGGGGTGAGAAAGAGGTAGGCAGCACCTGGAAATGTTCCCACCAAGCTCTAGTGGTGCCAAAGAGCATTTCACAAGACAAGCTGCCCTATCTGACAGACGTTTCCAGCCAAGCCTCTGTTGATGGGATCAGCTGCAGATGAACCTTGTTGAGCCTCTTTAGTTGTCAAGGCTTTCTGAAGGGTTTTTTCACGTTTAGCATTTTTCAGGTAATGATGTCAGGTGCTTCTCCAAGTAATTGTTCAATATGTGTTAGCATTTGGCCTTTAGATGTCGGAAGTGTCTGTGGTGACAAAACTGAGCGTGGGGAGATGAGATGAAACTGGTATTTATGAAGGACAGGTAACTCAGCAATAACCTCCTATCTTACGCTGCTAATTTCATGAAATCCATTTAGCCATTAACTGCCTCTACCAGAATAGGGAAACCTGAGGTGTAACCCTGCCTTTCCCCTGAGTCATATGGTTTCTCAGATTAATGGTCATGTGTTTCCAATAACTGAAAAATACTGTATATATTGCTAGTTGAATATCACAGGATCTTTGTTGGACTTACCATTAGAGAATTCTATTTAAAAGAATGCAGAGGGAGTAGGAGGACAAAATATGTGATGAACAATATGCTATCATCTTCCTCTTGCTCCCTATGATTTACATTTTCAACATCAGAGCAGCCTGTAATGTTTAATGGAGATAATTAAATATAATTTGAAGCCAAGATAGCTCTTTTTAGTAGTGGAACAGATCCTGCTAACAACTTAACTAGCAACAGTAATTCATCAGTAAGTTGAAGAGTAAAATGCATTTAAAAGCTCTACACTAGAGTGTGTTAGGTGATGCTAACAGAAAAGAAAGAAAATCAATTAGTTTAGCCAAGGTACTTACAGTTGGAGTGAAAGTCTTGTGAGAACTGGTATTAGGTAACAGTTGAGATTTATTCTGGTACCTTAATTGGAGGCCCAGGGAAATTTAAGCACAAAGATCAAGTGATTTGAGTCCCCAGAACTTCAAAATCAATGTAGTTTTAACGTATTTTATTGAGTGGAAGATGAAATCTATTAATGACTGAAGATAAGGGGAAAAAAAAAAAAGGTCAGGACCTCCAAATATCCCTGTTGATGCTTGCTCCATGTGCTGAGCACTGCCGGCTGCCTCAGAAGCATTGAGCAGAGCCCAGTGCCAGCACCACATTCTGTCTAACTTGGACTTGAGCAAGGACTTGCTTGGGAAAAGATAAACACATCTTCTGGATGCGTGCCTTGGCAGTGTCTGTGGAGCATGGGCAGTTGTTCAGTGGCCGGCGCTGTGTCACTGGCTCAAGAAGGTAATGTATAAGACAACCTTTATTAAAGAAAACTTCCCTGTGGCAGCAGTACTGACTCGATTTGATTGCAATCAACACACACAGAGAAATTCTTCCTTTGGATGTTTTTTCTCCCCTGAGGCCTAGGGCTTGCATGAGCTAACAGAAGGAATAGTTTTTCACAAATTCAGCTTTGTATTTACAGGCTTTCTTGTGGCTTCCTCATGCAGAGATAAGGGAAGCACTCAGTACTCAACATTATTTCTTGGTACACAATCAGCAATAGAAGACAGTAAATAAATCTCTGTTGAATACAGGTACGTTGTGCAGCTATGAAGACAGCAATAAGCAGTTTGGGATTTTTTTACCTGTCAAAAATATATTTAGCAAGGTGTAGGTGCAGAATTGGGTCTGTGCCATAGAATAGGCATATTCATCTGTGCCTAGACTATGTAGTCATCTATTCTAACTTGTGACAGGTCATGGATTAGTTGGATGCTAGTGTGAGCTCATTTGGCTTAAAACTTGATTTTTCTCATCCTATAATATTCCAATTGTTTTCTGTATAAGTAGCCCAAATGAAGCTGCTGATAAGAAGTTCTAAATAATTCATAGTGATTTGTAATGTTGTCTCCGAGGAATGACATGTAGGAGTTAATTTCAGGGTTAACTGGTAATGAAGATCTGTGAGCTGTTGTAGGGTGATACAAGACAGACTGTATTGGAAAATGGTTTGGGTATTGCAGCATCAAACTTTATATGGAGATTCAGTTTGTTCTGACAATAAAATAAACCCAATGTTTGATAATTAAGAGAGGAAGCTTTTTCCCGATGCTCTGGATTAGTGTTGATATGCGTGGATACCTCCTGACTGCAATTTGGCAGGTCCTAAAATGATAGACTTTTTGTAATTAAATCTCATTTAAATGAGCACCTAAATCATCTTATATTCTGGGATTACCCATTCCCAATTTAGCATAGCAATAAACGCCCATCTGCATGCCACAGAAAACCAAGGATTGCGTAAACGACAAAGGAAGCTCACTCCAGGTTATGAATTATGATAGATTGAGCAGTTGCTGTGGCAACAGTTTGTTCTAATTGTGATACATTAGTAGCAACAAGAATTGGATGGCTCAAGCCATTTAGTTAATTAAATGCAAACTTGGACGGCTCTGATGGAATAATAGAGAAAATTAACACCTAGTAGTGCACACCTATAAAACATCAACAATTTGTATGAAAAAAAAATCACAAAGCGTTTCTGTATTCTGGATGTGTTGCCCCAACCTTGCGTGTTTTCCTGGGGGATGCAGTATGGTTTATTTGGAAGGTGCAGTGAGAGGTGCCAGGGAAATCTGTTGTGTTTGGATCAGGGAAGTGTGCTGGCCAAAGGGACGAGAGGTTGTGGTGAAAAGGGCCAGCACAAACCTTCCAGTATTCATGCAAGTACATTTGAGCATCAGAGAAAGTCCAGTCTTCTTGTCAGAGTGGAAGGTGCTGGGATTTGTTGGTGGAATTTAAGGGTTGCAGCTGGGGGTCAACCATTTGGGTTCATCATTCTTGCAGGCACAATTGGCTTGAGTTGTTGTCAGCAACCATGCTTGGACGAAACCTCAGTGGGGCTTTGTCTGCTACCCCCAACCCAGGTGTGAAATCCTTTCTTTCACTGGGTTTTTTGGTTGCATTTTGTTGGTGGTGGGTTTGGGGGGGTGTTTGGTTTGTTTGGGAGGGGGAAAGTGTTAGGGTTCTGGGGGGCTGTTTTTTTGAGGATAAGCTGGTTTCAGTACACTGCTGCCCCTGTTGAAACAGTGCACTTTGACCATTCTGCGGTTCTGGAGGAATGTAATACTTTGAGAACCAATATATTATAACAGAATGAAGGCAAAAATATTCTGGTCTCCCTGTGCAATTGTCTGTCCCTGAGCAACTCTGCTGGGTTATGTGGCATGGTGGGTGCTCATGTCCTCAGGAACAGAGGGGACTTTTCTTCTTGGGGACTGTAGAAACAAAGATTATGTGAAGAAGCCTGTTTGGTTTTAGCTGCTTCCTGAGTACTGCGCAGGGAACAGCCCAGGTCAAGCTTTTCAGGCTGCTCACTGGAGCAGCTTTGTACTGTTATGTTGTTCTTCGCCTGTGGATGCTTTTGAGAAATTATTCTCTATCAAAATAGTGGTGCATCCCCAGGAAACTCACAGAAAAAGAACATTTAAAAGTTTTCATATATTTTCTTTTTTTATTATTTTTAACTTCTTTTTTCTCACAAGGAATTAGTTTTTCTTCATTTTGCAAGGGTTTAAATTCCTAATGATGGCTAGTTGGGAGCGAAGGTTTGCTGTCTTACCCTCATATGAATCCAACCGTTCTTCTAAATAGCTTTAACACACTCTGTTCTCATTTACACTTTAGAAAATGAAATAATCTTCATAATCTTAATAAATAAATCAGAACCCAGTTAAAGTAACTGATTGGCTAGAATTGCAGACTGATCTTTGTACCTGATGCAACCTTTAGATCCCAAACCACATTCAATCTGCAGAGTCACATACACGCTCTGTGCAACACTGTGATAGAGTTGTTAAATAGAAAGGGCACTACCAGCCATAACAAGTTTGTTTCTGAGCAGCAAAAGCGATATGTAAATGCTCTGTTTTAAATAATAATTACATTATAATTTCAAAAGCCATTGAAAAGCTGGCTTGCTTTATATATATAGTTGCCAGTGCTTTTTAATAACCAGTGTTCTCTTCTAAAGGTCTTTAAAGAGAAGTATTATGTATAGGATTAGCCTTTTTCTTCCCCACTCCTCCACTGATACCAGCTTGCACCTTGACTTCCCCTGAAGCTCTCCAAGCAGAATTATGTCTTACTTTGTGTGCAGATATATGGAATATATTCTCAATATAGGCCTGGGTCAAACTTCACTGGCATTGAAAGATTCCTACTGACTTTTCTGTGGTTTATAGAAGGGTCATGGTGATGGAGGAAATGAGCTGACCATAATCAGCATGGAAGCAGGCAGGGCTGCTGCCATAATTCAGTTCTTAGGTGTGTTAGATAGGCAAGATTTTTTTTCCTGGGATTGGTTTGAGGTTTTGCATACCAGTTGCTCTTGTGTAAAGGAATACTTGGTTGCTTGGACAATGAAAGAATTAGTTGGAGGCCTGCTTCCCTGTTAGCCAGGTGGGGTCTGTTCTGAGTTAAAAGATAAAGTAGGGGCAGAACAAGTGTGTACATGAAATAGATGCTCCCAGAAGTGAGTATCCTGGAGCTGGTAGAATTATGAGGATATAAAGTAAATTCTCCAGAAACTGTTCCCAGACCTGGTGATGCAGGTGAAAAAAACAATTCAGAGGTCTTGTGGCATGGCAGCATGTTACTTAAATCTGATTTGGTACAACCTCATAGAAATATCTGTGACAAGTCAAAAGGAGTATTCCCAATGTGTATGCTCAGAGTTATGGAATTATTAAAGATACTGCATCCAGCTGCGGAGAAGAGTAAGTCTTGTTGTTCTGGCTGGGCCAGAGGAATTTTTTCTTTGGAGGCAGGATGATCTGGGGTAGGTTTTTTTGTAAGTGTGGTGTGTCAGTAGATCAAAGAGGTTCAGTTGCTGAAGAGAGTGGATGTGAAGGGAATCTATTAACTGGACTGTCTCAGAAAAAGAGTAATTTTATTTCAGAGAATGCCTTCCAACTGGGTGAAAGTGACTGGGTATAAATAAAACATTCATATGGCTGGATTGGGGGAGACAAATGAAAGGTGAAAGGACAGAAAAAAAAATTTGAAGCTCTCTCTTAAAATGAATCTTCTGCATGGACCCCGGCTTTTCATTAGGAGCACAGCGTGGCCTGAAATACCTTCTTTTTTTGACTTGTTAAGGCTGTAAATTGACAGCTCAGGAAAACCTAGCCTCACAGAGCAGAATAAGCAGGGCACTGTGTGTGCACATTGTCCTTGTCCTTTCCGGCTCCATCTGAACCCCTCTTCAAGTCTGGAGGAGCAACCTCACAGACAGCTGCTCGGTGCTGGCAGAGATGGGCCCCTTTATATGGGACTTTTGGAATGTGACCTTTTGCTTTTGCTTTTTTTTGCAGTATGAGCTTACTAGGCTACTGTATGTGATTATAAAGGTGTAACAATACTTGTATTTATTTTGGGTTAGAATTCTAATTTTGCAGGACCCCAGTAATTTAAATGAAACGGCTGCTTGCCTTCTTAATGTAAGGCTGACTGATTTACTGTGAGGTAAGAATAAAGGAAATGGCAAAATCCCAAATGAATAACAGCATATAGTGGGGAAAAAGCCATTAGGGTATTTGTGTCTCTCATTTCCAGGGTATGAATAATTTTGGCAATATTTTTGAGTGCTGTCAAGGCATAGCAGAGGTTCATATCAGCCACATTTACAGGCATTTCATTGCCATGACAACCTTGTGCAGATACACGAGCTGCCTTTGATTGTCAAGCCCGTCGTCAGTTGTGACCTGCGTCTTGACAGAGAAGCCTACCTGCATAATACTTGCCATGTCATCCCATTTGCCCATGCTGATAAAAAAAACTGTAAAGAGCAAACCTGCAAGCTAAAAGGGAGTTTTAGAAGCTTCTGCTGTCTCTGTTCTTTCCATGTTGCTTTTTCATGCAGCTTCCAAAAGACTTCCTGTAGCTCCATGCAAAGGACGGAAGGGAAGTGTTTGATCTTTCTGGCACATGTATCCTAATATGTTGCTGCCATGAGGTTGGAATATGTTTACTTTGGCAGGTCTGCTTTCATCCTAAACACACTAGATCCATGGAAAAGTGCATGCTGCGGTGCACCTGGAGCTTTTTAGTCCTTCTATGCCAAACATGCAGCACCTCTGAAGGACCATGGATTTCCAAAAACCCAAGTGCTGTCTGGAAGTCAGATGGCTTGTGAGGATGGGAGGTTGAGCTGTGTGCCCCAGAATACAAGACTGATATTCAGGTTTTTGATGCTGTAAGTTGTGTATTTAGGTCCACTGAAGAGAAGGTCAGTAGAAGTTTTGCTGAATAAATGCATACTCCAGTGCTGATAGAAATTTTACTCCCAACCGAGGTGATCTGCTTCTAGATAAACGAAAAAGTCATTCAGTTACTTTTGCACATTTATTTCTGCTTTCTGCTTAGAGAAAGAAATGGTGCAAGATGATCTATGGAGGAAAATCAAGTTAGCTATAGGGGAGAAACTGGGCATGTTGATGCTCTGATTGCTGTCTTCTCTGACTGTAGGTGGGAAAAACCACCATCTGTATTCTGATCACACATAAACAGCAGTTAGTATGTTGCTTCTAAGGCCATATTATTACAGAAGTGCTAAAATGGGCACATTTTATTTATATACAGGTGTTGCTCTGCTGATACTGCATCTATGTAACCTTAGCCCAAGCCAGTGTTCTAAGGACATAAACACTTTTGCTTCAGAGAAAAGAAACTTTTAAGAAGTGAAATGAGATTAAATTGCTAGTTATTATTTTGCAGCTTAAAATTTTAAAGTTTGAGGAATTAATTTGTGTTATTAGCATGCTTCAGCAGGACATCGTGTAGCCTCAGGCAACTGGTGCTTTGGACGTCTGTGCTTCTGTTGTCAGAAGTCTTTGCACTTAGTGCTTTGGGTAATAGGCAAGCACCAATTTGCCGTGAAACTTTCTTGAGCTGTTTTCTCTGCATGTTTAAGAGTTTTACTCTGTGAAAAGGCATTTCCAGTGTGGGAAGGCAGATGAACCTGAGCTTCAGGTTTTCCTGTTGTGAGTAATAAATAGCAGCACCTCATTTGGTCTGACAGAGACTTTCTAAGAACTTCTTAGACTGGTGGTCAGAGAGGTTTGCCTTAGCACACTATTAGCCTGAGATTCTGCATCTAAAGTTGTTTTCAAAAAATAACATTTTTTTTTTCTTGAACTATTTATTAACGCCATGTATCCTGAATAACTGCAAAGTGAAGTTCTAGAAAGCTAGGCAGCTTCTCTGAGTTTCTTTAGATTGGTTTTATTATGCATGACCATTTATGAGTGCCGTAATACTTTCAGTTCCCCATCTACCTGCCCATCTCTATGTTTACTTCTACACACATTAGCTTATAGTTTGTTTGTCCTTTTATAATCAATAACTTTTACTGAATATTCACTCTTGCCTATTCCTCCACCTTACATAAATAGAATTGTCTTGAAATAGTTTGACCCAAATTCATTTTCTGTTCTAGAATACATTAAGAATTAGAGAAATATTGCAAGATAGCTTTGCCTCTTGCTTGCTCAGCAAGTATTTGGTAAGGAAAAATCCTAAGTGTGGTAAAGCTGTCTGGACTTCAGTGTTATGAGCAATGTTTGAGTCTGAAATTCAGGCCCTCACAGTGGTCATTTATGCTGTGCGGGCTTCCCTTTGGATGGCTAGCATTTGTATAATGCAGTTCTTTTTAAGTACTTCCACAAATTTTCCCCTGAAAACTAAAGATAGAAGATAGTGATTTTGGTGTTACTATATTGCTTGAAAAAGAGTCAGTTCATGACTGTACTTGCTCAAATACCAAAATTTAGGGTGAGTGTTTAAGCATGCACAGTTCTTAGCATCAGGCCATGTTTCCTCTTCCTGAGAGCCCTCCTGAGGTCATCCCTCCACCAGAAAATATCCCTACCATAGAAGCGGTCTCCAGGCCTGTACAGTGCATCTACACCAGCCACAGACACAGCTATGGCAGTCAGAGGATCCTCACTTTATTTTGCTTAAAATCTCAAACTGGGTATTGCAGGGTTTGGTTTTTTCTCCTTTTACATTGAATTATTCAGTAGTTGAAGTGAGTAAAATTAAAGATTTCTAGACTAGTGATGCTTGGAATATAAGAAGGATTCAAAATCTGTTTCATTTGAACTCTAATCTCTGGTCATGTATAAAATGCAATAAGTGTGGCAAAATATGATTTACAACAGCAGCTGAAGTCTGTCACTGAATACCCTAAAATGCCAAGATTGTATGTCAGTCAGTTTAGCAGTGCAGCAGTCAAGAATGAAATGAAGGCTTTTTCTTTTTCTTTTTCTTTTTCTTTTTCTTTTTCTTTTTCTTTTTCTTTTTCTTTTTCTTTTCTTTTTCTTTTTCTTTTTCTTTTTTTTCTTTTTCTTTTTCTTTTTCTTTTTTCTTCTTTTTCTTTTTCTTTTTTTGAAAAAGCGATAAATGAAGAATTTTTTCTAGCCCAAAAAGCCAAATGTTCAGCCAGTGAGAGAGGGAAAAGCCGTTATTTTAATAATAGAAGTTAGAGATGTACATTACTTCTGTTGCACTTTGTCTCTTAGTGATGTGTAACTTATAGCTATTACAACAAACATGCATGTCAAGCAAGAGATATTAGACAGTTCTGAGGATTGATAATGGGATTTCTTGAGCTGTTCACTTCTGTCTGTGCTCTAAATGCAGCCAAACTCAGCTGTGACTGAAATATGTTATCACCTGGAGACCCTTCAGTGACCCAAGTGAAATGGTCTCAGGATGCCTCTATTGTGGACAGACATCTGTGCTGGATCATAGCACACAGTTGAGATCTCTGTGGGAAAGCTTAATCATTTCAAATTCTTATGTCCATCAGCCTCCGTGCATGTAATTAGCGCTGGGGAAAAAAAAAAAAAAAAAGAAAGGAGAGATATTTGCAGCTGTTTCCTGGCTCTCCATCACCATTACCGGTGTTAACAGGTACAGGACCAGGAGGGCACATCCTGGCTTTGATCTGGACATTGTTCACAGCCTTGCCACTGTCTCTGGCTGCCCACCCCACCACCTTGGGTCTGCAGTAGGACACACGTTTCTCATCACCATGCCGGGAACAGCAGCCTTGCATAACAGTGCTGTATGTCCAGAAGCAAAAAACAAGAGCAAATGCATCCGAAAGGAGACAGCACTTCATCTTATTGCAGTGGTGGAGATGCATGGACTTTGCTTCAAACATTACTGTCCTTGCAAAAAGATGGCTTTGCTGGCACATCCATGTGTGCCATGCATCCAAAAAAAAAATAAAAACAGAAACCCTTTTAAAGTCGGTTCCAGGGACTCACCAATTGGAATTAACTTTAATCTTTTGTTGACTTAAGCCAGGGCCATCACTGTTCATTTCTTGGCTGAGCAACTCCCAAATGATCCTCAGTAGTTCACGGGCATCGTTATTGTCTCTGTAGATGACACAGAAAGCAAAGGCAGCTCTTTTCCCCAGCAGATATGAAATCTGCTGAATACGGTCTGTATAAACCATTTGACTTGTGGGATTCTCTTTGATACTGCTTTAATTTCTCTTTTATCCATTTGATGCCCTTTGAAAGCAGCAACATGCTTTTCCATTGCTGCTCTATCCAATTATCTGACTAATTTAATTTCCTTCCAGATAAACTGCTAGAGTTTCTCTACCAGGCTGAAGAGACAAAATTCCTTCTGCATCTGCATCATAACCCTCAGAGCAAGTGCTTTAACATTTGGTATTTTGAATTATACAAGTTACCGATCTAATCCATAAATATTTATTTTATCTGATGTATGCAAATTTCTTGCATAAGGAAGTCCCTATTGTAAGGCAACAAGCTGTATAAAATACTTAGTTCAGATAGATTAAATATACTTTAAATACATCATTTATTTCATCTTTAATCTGCATCTTTGCCTGTGAAATGCAAGCTGAAAAACTACATGTGTTGGATGCTCTTAGGACATGAAATTTTAAGTTAGCTCTTGCAGTGTGACGTTAGAAGGAACAATTTTACAGTTCAGGCGGAGGGAATTGGAAGTAAGTCCTTTTACACCTGTTTACTTCTCTACTGTCTGCCTTTGCATTTGGCCTCTGCAGGTGGTAATCTTTCAGAATATGACCCAAATTTTCCCTTTGGTATGCTAAGCCTCCTGCTACTAGAAACATATTTAAACATAATTCATCACACCCATTACCTGCATAACTCTGGTGTATGACGTTGTCATTGCGCAGCTAGCAACCACCAGCAGCAGCAAACATGACAACATCTGTAATCCCGTCTGAGTTTTATCGGCATTATCACACCCTTGCTCTTTCTCCCAGAATGATACCTGTGCATTACTGTCTGTCATGTTTTACTGTACCGTAAAGAGGAATGAGATCCCATCTGGCATGTTTGTGACTTGGGGAATTACACAACTCTGGGCATATTCTTCTCTCAGGCCTCTGTATTTGGCGATATGACATAGAACAACTTTTCGGAACAACACAGGCTGTCGTCAGGTGGTCATAAGTATCAGACCTGTCATCAAAGCTTGATTTAGCATCGTTGGTTTCTATGGGCAGAGGAGAGCCCTCTTCCTAAAGCAGCCATGGTTACTCTGGAGGTCACCTTTGCTGTTCACAGCATGTGTGGCATTCTGTGAGCTCAGGCATAGGATGGTTTTGTGATCATCTATTAATTATTACTTCTGTAGTTTATCTGAAACTCTAAATTTCAGTTTTGTAAAGATAAACAGGGATCACAACTAAAAAAAGCACAGAACAATCTGTGATATTTAGTCATTTTACGATTGGCAAATTAAAAAAAGCCTTCAAAGGCATGTGAACCTGTTGGACGAAAGAATTGTCTTAGTCTGACCTGACAAAAAGTATTATTTGAAGGCAAAATGTTTCTCCTCACTTTTGTGAGGTTTTCTTCTGGGTTTACCGAACCCTTCACTGGCCCAGTGCTGGTGCACTGTTCTGATGGTGGGGTGCCTGGCTGGGCCTGGGGTTCTGCATCCCCTCTTGTTATCTCAGAGCTGCCACCACAAGATGAATATTTTGGCTCCCGTTGCTGGAGTTCAGCACTGTGCTTATATGATCACTTGTTTAGTGAGGGCCAGCAGATAGCTGATGACTTCTTGAAAGAGTGAGATGTGATTGTTATTACGGGGTGTGAAACAGAAATAATTTGGGGAGCTACTTTCCAAACTTTAATCTTCTTTACTTTCATATCTCTGAGGGAGCTGTGATGTTACTCTGTGGGTACTTGCTATTCCCGTGGAACTGTTTCTGGGATTCTATTACACCAAATTATATTCATAAAGTTAAGCTGCTCTATTTTTTTATCTACCAGATGTAATATTGTGAGAATTTCCAGAGAATATAGGCGGCTTAATAGAACAACTGTTTTCACTGATGAAAGTCATCCCACCTCAGGTTTGCTGCAACCACCTAGGAAGATGATTCCTGTCAGACACACAAAGAACAAACATGGCTTTTAGCTTGAAAATCAGATTGGGGGGCAAAAATAAGTAAGTGTCATGGGACTGCATGCATGCCACTGCAGTTATGTGTCCCACATGCCATGTGTACTCCTGTCCACCGAGCCTGGCCCCTGCACTGTTAGCAGCTCAGATAAGGGGGTTCATGAGCAGCGTGTTGTGATAAACTGCCCTGGTGCAGTCAGCCTGCAAAACAACCAGCCATTAAAGGGAAATTTTCTGAAACTAAAATCCCATCATTTCCTTCAGTGTCACCTTTCGTGTAATTACTAAGCACGGAATTTATAATTAAATGGTACGACTGATTCTGTGACATTCCCACAGATGCTTCACAAAGGCTATTTGCGTGCCTTGCTATTTTGTACAGTAATAACTGCAATCAGCATAACTACTATGATTTGTTTATCAAACGTCCCTTAGGTAGCATCCGTTGTCATTTGTAAAACCTGGTGAGCATCACAATTTACATACCATTGCCTGTCTCCTGGTGCTGTTGAGTTGTATTTCTGAAGCACTGCTGATGCTCACCTCTGCACGGCTGTGAAGAATGCACATTGAACAGAGCAACAGCACAAATGATTGATAGGCAAAAATCTGTAAAAGCCTTACAAAGTAAGTAGGTATTTTATCTTCACCACAAGGATCAAGGGGTATACTTATTGAGCAGTGGAATTAACAGGTTGAAGAGCATGGAGAGAAGATCATATTAAATAATCATCCATGAATGAAGAGAGCTCTGAGAAACAAACACGTGATGATTTGTTTGATGGCTGTTTCATAGTGCCCGTGTACCAAGAGACCAAATTTAAGTAACACAGGGAAAGCTGGTTTGACATTGCCGCATTTGACTACTTGACACTGCAACTCTGAGTGTTTATTGGAAGTATAGAGTGTATGTTTTGGCATGTGCATGTATTTTTTGCATATAAAATATTCAAATGCTGTAAAGTGTGGATTATGTTAATACCACTGTGAACAGTAGGTTAGAACCGTGGGTAGGTGATGTAGTCACTATCTTTATTGAGTGACCACCTGTAACTGGAAATCTCTCTTTTGGATCATTTGCCAGACATTTGCCCCTTGGGTCCAAAATGCTGGAGCTTGGTGTCCACAGATTTGGTGGGTTTTTTTGTGGTATGTGTGTGTTTTGGTTTTGGGGTTTTTTTACCCAAATTAATGTCAGCTTAAAAGAAAAGGAAACTGCCTTCCCTAACGCTGCTGGAGCCTAATCTAGGAAGAGTTTTATTTTTTCTTGAAACTGCTCTGTTTTCCAAAGGGTACTGCTAAATGACAGCTTGAGCAGATTATGATGCTTAAAAGGATAGGGATGGAGGCAGGGGTCCTGGAAATTGTCGGTAGATAAGCTTCAGGGCAGTGTGGTATTATCTGCAGTTGAACTGGTACCATCCAAGTGAAGAAAGCAAGTGTACGCCTGTATCTGCAGGAGCCGGCGGCAGGAGCCTGGGATGTGCATGGGCTGCTAGAAAGCCTCAGTGGGGCATGAAAAGAGGATCACTGAGCCAGATCAGTAAAGTGAGCTGACAGGACTGCTTCACACATTGTGTTTTATATTTCTCAGACAACAGAAGTGCACAGTCCTTGTGGAAAGACACAGTTGCCTGCATGAAGTTGCCTGAAACGTCCATAAATCAGACTGTCTATGGAAATGAGAATGGTATTTGCTTTTACAACTGGGTTGGTTTGGAGGTTTTTTTTAGCTGAGGGTATGCTGCCAAAAAAGGAGGGGGTCACACTGGAGGACTGTCACCCCACAGGTAGCTGTGCAGGGCTGTTGCCACAGCCTGGCCCCCATGCCACACAGAGCCTTGGTCAGCGAGGCAGGAAGCATGTCCAGAAAGATGTAACCATTTGCTGACTCTTCAGTTTCTCTTGAATTACTGTAGTTTTAGGGGTGATTTGGGATTGGAGATGTTTTTTGCAGTGACATCTGCCTGGGGTACTGGCTGTGGGCCATCATTACAGCAACTGGTGCTGGTCTATGAGAAATGCTATGTAGCCGCTTGGAGTGGTTTGGGTAATAAAAGGCCTTTGTTGGAGGTAGAACAGCAGTGGTGCCTCCTAAGCAAAACCCATTTAAAGTCAAAGTGCAAGAAGCACAGGTTTCACTGGAAAACAGAAATTTTCCTTTTTTTATTTGCATTTAAAATAATGTGGTAACTTCAGTGGGTAGGGCCATTAGAGATTAAAATAATGGATATAAGGAGGAAGTTTGTTACTGTAAGGGTGATGAGGAACTGGAATGGGTTGCCCAGGGAAGTTGTGAATGCTCCATCACTGGCGGTGTTCAAAGCCAGGTTGGACAGAAACTTGGGTGGCATGGTTTAGTGTGAGGTGTCCCTGCCCATGGCAAGGGGGCTGGAACTACATGATCTTAAGGTCCTTTCCAGCCCTGTTTTATGATTCTATGATTAAAATGTCCAAGAACCCATTTATATTCAAGTCTTTTTGCTTTCCATGTTTTTGCAAGCATATAATGCAACAGAAGCGAATCTTAATTTTTATAAAAAAATGTTTCTCATTCTTATATTTGAACAGCATGATGTAGAAAATGAATCAAAATCTTCAGATGCCCTGGAAGGGTCTTCTGGGAGATTTATAAACTGTCTACTTTGTATGTAAGAACATTTGTTTTAATTCCCATGTAAAAGTGAGATAAATTGGTTTGTAATAACACAAGTCCAAAAATATCTCAAGTTACCACTTTATTTCCATATTACAAAATAACACAATTCACTGCATAATTAGAAAGCTGAATTAGATAAAAGGAACAGTTGCTCCTGATTAGACTGTGGATGCAAAGCAGTAGCCTACAGAAAGTATTTCTGACTCCTAAAGAGGCTTTTCTAAGCTCTGCAGCTATAAGTTCAGTTATTATAGCCCAGCAGTTGGAAATCTATCCACCTGGTTAGCAAAGACCAAAAAACCTGATCCTGCAGTGCTTTACTTCTGAGAGTAATCCTAGCTCATGAAAATCATCCATTGATATAATTTGTTCTTAAAAAATAGCTGGTTATTATATGTGAGTATTTTTCAGTCTAATTTTCTCTCAAGGTTTTGAAGGTAATTTTTGTCATTTGCATGAATAAAGCAAGAATCTGGAAAATGTAGAAATCTAAAATTCAAATGGAAATCGTTTATGTAAAATGAATGATAAAATCTAGGTGCTTTTGCATGTGAATTATATCCTTAGGGTTGAGTTTTCTCCAGTGCACTGCTTCAAAGTCTGATGCATTTGCAACAACAGTGTGTTAAGTTTAAGTTAAAATTTGTCAAAATTCATAGTCTGCTTGAGAGAGAGGAGGAAAGTGGTGTGAGGATGACCATCGAGCATGGCTTTTTCCATATGTCACAGCAAATGTGGCTTCCAACCCTCCGTGGGAGTGGGCTTGCAGACACCAACATAGCATTGTTTTCAGAAAGCTTTGGTTTCCACTGGCAGTAGTTAGCTCAATCGCAGTTCTCGTTCATGTCAAGTTCAAGCATCTCTACTAAATCTACATCTTAATTTCTTAATTTGATCTCAAGTTTGGAATTCAGATTCACCAGCCTGCTGTAAAAGGCATGCATGAATTATTAGACTCCCATTGTCAGTTAAATCTGATCCTTTGTATTTTAAGTCACCCATTTGCATTCATGTCAGAATGCTTTCAGAGAGTTTATCAGAAGAAGTGAAATAAGAAATGGAATAGTTTCACATAAACTGTGTTTTTATGTTTGACTGGTAAAACCACAAAGCACAGATAAAATACATAAAACTAAGGCTCTGCATAATAAGCGTATCTATTAGTTTCCCTTATCTTTATAAAGCTCCCAGTTGTCATGAGAAACATTGTGTGTCACTCATACTGCCTTGTTGTACAGGAGCTCTTTTCTCCCTTTCCTTTTATCTCCTGTTGGCATTTGCAAGGTAGGAAACTTGGCTGGCATGGTGCTGCAAAGTACTCTGTTGACTAAATCATCATTTAACCTTCAACCCCTTAATAGCAGCAGGAAATAAAAATAATGCCTCTGTGCACCTAGATAAAAATGTTACCTCCACTCTGGTGGACAGCTTTTGCAGTCACAGCCACCCAGGATTAAGGAGAAGATGTTGGGTTGAACCATCTCAGGGTAAGTGACATCGAAGTATGGCCAAATTCCGCTGGGAGCAGCCCATGGAAAACCACATGGGGAAGCTGCTGACCATAGCATGTGGCTGTGGAGATGCTTGAGCACTGGTGCAGAAATTTGGGTGGAGATCTGTAACCAAACATGAATATGCTACTTCTGTCTGTGGAACATAAGCAACTGATTACGTGTGTCATGCTTGCAATGCTGTGTCGTTAGCTTTTATATTTTTACCTTGTGGTCTAAATTCCTGGTTTCTGTGGAAAAGGTCTCTATATGAAGCGAATCGAGAGCTAGCTGCAAAACATCACCATGCATTTTCCACCATATGGCTACTTGAGCACACTTTCTGCCACTTCAGGTTGTTTGATATAACTGTTCTACAAAACGCCGCTTTGAAGGGCCTATACATCTTCTGTATTTCTGATGGAGCTCTTCACTGACATAGATCTCTTACAACCTTGCAGAAATGTAGATCCCGTTCAGGAATGCTGCTTAGTAGCAGTGATTGTCAGGTTTAGTTACATATCTTGTATACAGAAACAGAGGTAATTCTCTGCTGCATCCTTTTCAGACTAAACCAGGACTGCAGGTGTTATTTAAGTAAGCTTTCTTCCCAAGAATCAGCAAGCATGTGTGGTCTGAATACAGAGCAGGGAGCCAGATGGGCCTGGGTGTAATGTCATTTGTCAAGTACGCAATCCACAGCATCTCACTGGCCTTTAGAGGTGTTGATACCTGCAGCTTCTACAGCAATTGCAGGAGCTTTCAATAAAATAGATATAATAATTACCTAACTTAGCAAGGATAAAAGCTGGTAGTAAGTTACAAACACTTTGAAGTTAAGGAGGGTATCTTTCTGCTTAGCAATCAGCCCTTAAATGTTGTATTTTATATATTTCACATCTAGCTATTAAATTTAATAAATATTGAAGTCTGTTGTATTTATATCAATGCAATGCATTTGACCCCAACTGAGTTACAGCTGATTTATGTGAACATAACTGAAAGGAGGTTCAGCTCCAGGGAAGGAAGAGGGTTGTGACCTGTCTTCTCTTTTAAATGTTCTAGAAGATAAATAACCATAGTGCTTATGTACATAGAAATAAATCATATATATCTTTATATAGTACTTTATTATAGTGTGCGTATATGTGTATATATACATATATATGTGTGTGTATATATGTGAATATGTATATTCAAGGCCAAGCTGGGTGGGGTTTTGAACATCTTGACCTAGTGGAAGGTGTCCCTGCCCATGACAGGGAGGTTGGAGCTAGATGAACTTTAAGGTCCCTTCCAACCCAAACCATTCATTGATTCTATATCTGTAGTTTAACACATTCAACTGCAAAATACAGCGTGAAGAATAACCAGCCAAGCAGTAGCTCCTCAGCTAAGAGCAGCAGGCAACAACACTGCCTGTGAAAAGATAAACATCATGTTTCACAGCAATGCTGTAAGGTAAATTCTGAAAATAACCCTCCAGCAAGGCCTTCAGTAGAGCTGCATGCTTGTCTTTGAGCATCGCATCTCACTGATGCAGTGGCTCAATGGTAGTATCCAGGTTAGGGAGAGAGAAGGGCCTGAGATCTTCCCAGTGCCTGAAGTTGGGAGAAATTACCCCATTATCTGTTAAAGATCAAGGGGCAACCTTGTACCATGCTGATCCTTAGAAGTTATGCAAAAGACAAAAAATATAAAAGAAGGTGACAGAGGGCACGATGGCTAATGCTGTCTGTGCCACCTGAAGAGGACACTCAGCAGGTTTCTTCAGGCACAAAATGAATGTATCAGAGTCCTGAGTGCTCTGCAAGGGTTTAGTTAGGAAGCTGTGAAACCTCTATCAGAGGATGAGTTTAGGATGTGGGTAGAAAGAGTGAACAAGTAGTTCTGGTGTGAGTAGCTGCTTCTTGGGCAGGGGCTTAGATGAGGTGACACCTTGGCCTCCTCACAGACTCAAATGGTGTAACTTGTCCTGGTGTCTTTTCACCAGATTAGATGGGCAATGTCCCAGAGGCTTGACTTTGACAAAGTTTCTGACAACATCAGTGCCATTTCCTTCTGGTAATGAGTGAATAGAAACTGAGAAGGCACTTTAGTTTCTGCTTGTCTGCATCTGTATGGAGGCACACCCATGCACAGCATGCTTTTCATCTTCTGTGTAAGGCATTTTATCGCTACCAGTAGTGGCCTTAATCATTGTGATAGCAACTGTTTTGTGGATATAACTAGCAGGTCTGGAGGCATTCATATTTTCTAAATATGGGAATTTGAAAGTACCTGGGCAGAGTCAGCATTTTACTCTGCCATTATATTTATTCATGGAGTTTTTAATCAGAAATTCAGACTGATTAGCACTGCATAGTTGGAGAAAAGGAAATAGTGTTCTGAAGAAATCACCCTCAATGTGTAATGATTTTCCCATCTATATGCATTTGCTGTATATTTAATTTTTGAAGAGGATCTGCAGAGGCACTGCTCCGTCTTCAGCTCCCTCGCTCCTGTACTGTGCTGTCTCTGTGCCTTTTAACTGTGCCTAATCCTCTTCACTCGCAAGAACTATTCTAGCTTAAGTGTGTCCTATAAAAAGATAATAATAAAAATAAAAAAGAAAAGGCTTTTCTATCACTGTATATTTCCATATGTTTTTGGATCCTTTTACTTTCTTTGGGTACTGATGTCATGGCAGTACCTGTTCTCTGACTTGCACATGTACTGTATTTTCATAATAAGCATAACTGAATGTCAAGAACACATAAATCGTGTATTCTCTGCAAAGTTATTTCAATGAATTGTAGAGAAGTATAGAAAATAACAAAAAAAAAAATAGCTTTCTCATATTTTTTAAAAAGTAAAATTTTTTACTAATCTGTGGTATTATAGTTCCTCTTCTATAACTTGCGTTAGACCTGAATTTAAATTTATACCAGCGTTATTTCAATCCAGATCTGATCTTCACTCTTTAAATAAACAGAAGCTATACCATAAGCATGCAGTAAATATCCTGTTGTTAAGGGCAGTGAATGTTTCTGTCCTTGAGCCTCAAAGGGACTGTTCATAGATCAGGTAGCTAATGTGTGTTGCATCTTTGGTTGCAAACTCATTAAAATTGGCTTTTAAAAGGTGACTTAATGTTTGAAATACTACAGTCTTCTTCCCAGTCATCTTATTTGTAATAGTGTCTCATGTGTTGTGTCTCCTAGCTCTACATACAAACTACCACACTTACAATATCCATGAACTTAAGTGCTTCAGTGGCCCTGGGAATGCTTTACATGCCGAAGGTGTACATCATCATCTTCCACCCTGAGCTAAACGTCCAGAAACGGAAGCGCAGCTTCAAGGCTGTGGTCACAGCAGCAACCATGTCATCACGGCTCTCACACAAACCCAGTGACAGGCCCAACGGCGAAGCCAAAACGGAGCTATGTGAGAACGTAGACCCAAACAGTAAGTACTGGTGATCTTCTGTTTGCTGGCTGGCTGGGGGTTTTGAAGGCATGGACCGACACATGAGGTTTAGGGGGTTTGTGTCATTTGGTCTTCTCAGAGTTTTTTGATCTCACACACGGGTTTTTTTTCCTTCTTTAATTCACTTTTTTGAGTTGTGTCTGTTGGCAGCAACTCTTCATGAAATTTTTGGAAGCTGTGAGTTAATCCTCCTCCTTTCTCTCCTCTTGAGGGAGAGATCAGCAGCATCCTTGAGTACCTGACCCTTAGGCTTGCATCAAAACCAAACCTTCCTAATCCTGCCAGTACAGTTTGCAGAATGGATGGAGGGACAAGTACCAAACTCATTGATAGCTCTGCTAACCTCAGTTATAATTTTCTTTCTTGCAAAATTCCTTTGCAAAAATCTCACAGTCCTTGAAGATTCCCATTTAAGGATTTCATCTGGTCCTAATGCAAATCTTGCCACTGATTTAAAAGGAAACTGGATCGAAAAGACACTTCCAGTTTCCTTAATGTGCATAGCATGGTATATTGCAGCACAAAATTACATACTGAGGCCATCAAATTTTATTTGCATTTGAATCTGGAAGGAGTTGAGGAAGGAGACAGCTGCACAACTTTGTAGCATATTGGAAAGGTTTAGGCATGTCTGCAGTTTTTATGAAAAACCAATCTGAATGTGGAGAAATGCCCTTTCCTTGCCCGTGATCCATTCATCCATTTGCTGCTGAAATCCCTGCCACTTCTTGTCTATTAACGGCTGCCTGAATACCTGCCTCAAAGCAGAAACTCTGCTGTCAAAGCAAAGTGGAAACAGCCAGCAAATTATTGACACAGCACTTTTCCTCCTTTTATTCACCCCTTGACTGTTTTTCTCTGATGTCTTATTGTGCAGATATACAAAATACATCCTGTGTAGAAAAACAAAATTTGTTTTTGCAAACTGAGCTATCTGAACTATGATTTTGACATATGACAGTAAGAAAATGCTTTTCATAGGTTAAGGGCCATATGTTTGGTAGGACTGCCTCCTCCAGTCCTACCAAACAGAGCCTGCACTGCAAGAAGGGGTATTACCCAGCAAGAGTATGAGGTGCAGAGTCTTCTGTCAAGCCAAGTTTCTGTTAGTGATATAGGCCATGGTGAAAGAACCTCTTCCTTTACCTTTGGGCTCTAAGTCCATCCCTCACTCTGGTGCTGTCACTACTGATTCCTGATGGTCATTGACCATCCAGTGCACAGAGTCCGACCTCCTCTGGGTGTTTGGGAGAAGGGCTGAGGCAGCTGGGTTGGGAAAGGCCTTTGGGGATGAGGGAGAGAGAGGAGGAGGAGAGAAGGGGGTTTTGAGAGACAGATGGGAAGGGCAGGTGAGTTGCTGAACTGCATTTCACTAATTGCTGCTCTGGTCAAATGAGTTGGGGTTAGTTCGTCCTTCAGAAAAACCAGAATCTAAAAATTTCCATTCAAAGGCTTGGTCAACAACAAATCTGTAAGAGTTCTGACAATGCCATTTTCAGTGTAGAAGCAGAGGTAGACTTCTGAAGGAGCTACAGCTTGGGGGTTTCCCTTCTGCTCTCATTCTCCTGTGTTGCATCTCACTGCAGTTTTCACTTCTGAGAACATTTCCCCCTGCCAAAGAACAGTCAGATTTTTCCCTGGGAAGGAGATGTGTTTATTACAAAGAAATATTGCTTCCCTAAACCTCCATGTTTCTGGTGAAATACAACATTTTTTCCTCTAGGACTATGTACTAGGCTATGTTTTTAAGAGGCAGGAGAAGTAGTGAGGGACAGAATCTCCCTGCCTGCTGAGATGTACTACATTTGGCCTTAAGCATCCATCCTTCAGTCCCAGTTTTGTTAACACTGAGTTAAAGCTGGGGCAAAATCCACTGGGAACAAAACCCTCAGAACTTCAAAATTGGTGTGCATGAGGGGAGAATGCTTTCTGTGACCTCATTTGCTTGCATGTAGGATTCTAAAGTACATAAATTTATTTATTTTCTTGTTCAACCCAGCCAGCAAGGAAATGTGCACTAATATTAATTTATATTAATTTATATGTTTTTCTCTGAGTACTGGGCTTTTGAATATTTTATGGTTTGGGAAATAAATTTCCTTTTGAATATTTTAATCATTTATACACATAGTACCATCTGTTTATATTATCAGCTGCACCTACTATGACTATTTCATACCCTGCTTATGTGTGTTAATAAAAATTATTAGAAAATCAAATGAAATAAACTGCTGCTGTACTTAAAGTATTCTGGTACATTTAGACCCAATGTAGGCTACTACTGCATTTAATGGATCTTTCCTATAGCGTTCAATAGGCTGTCAATCAGCCCCTAACATTCAGCTTACAGCATGTATGTCTATGCAAGTGATTAATTCAATACCTGAATTAAGGGGTGGGTTTTTTAGCTCTAATATTTTGTTTGAAAAAAACAGTTCCATTTTTAGGTAGAAAAATTGAAAACCGTATCAGTGAGCTCAATAAAAGCAATGTTACATAAGCAAAATCCCCAAACTTCGTTTTCAGTGAAATTTTGATTGTGATGTTCATAAATAAATCAAGTTTTGATGTTTTCATAGCAATTATACTTAAAAAAATCTATTTTATACAGCAGATGGAAAATTTTTCCGAATTGCACCAATTGGAAAATAGGAAATGTGAATAAAAAATCACCCAAGATGCTCCCATCAATGTTAGGAGCATTTTAAAAAATGTCAAATACCTTTCAAAAGAAAACAAAAGAACATATTTTCAGTATCTCTTGTATTAAAATTGGTTTCAATCTACTAACAATGGCTAACCATTACCTATGGATGCAGAAGGGAGCCAACGACAGTTGCAGGAACCTTCCTGCTGTGACCTGGGGAGCACAGGGACGGGAAGTTTTGGTTGTTCACTCTGTGCAGGCTCCTCTGGAACCCGCTATATCAGGCTGAAAGTAAATTAATTGGTGGATATTAAAAGTTGAGTCTGAGACTCATCAGCACTCTGCAAATCTAACTTAGGTACCGATCTGGCTTAGCCACCAAGTGTTTTCTCATAAGTGGAAAAGTACAGTTGGGTTTTCCAGTTTGATTTTCTACTGTATCTCCTGGTGATGCTGCTCTTCATGGCTTTCTTGGGTACTGGAGGCTGGAGTTGCCATTTCTATTGAAAATACACAAATGTTTTGTATCTCCAAAGATATTAACACTGAGCCACCGGCATGGGATTCATGTACCTCCAAACATTGGGGAATTTGATGACTAAGCCCAAATTTATGGCCTGTCCTACTTATATGCCAGAGTCAAAACCAAAAGCAAAATGTGGATGGTTTTACACAAAAATAGCCTTGCAAAATATCTCCATGATTTAGTAGACCTTTAAAAGAATGCCTAATGAACTGAAGATGTGCACGAAAACCTGGAAGGTCTATAAATTACCTGAGTGGCTCCTTGAGAGCAGGTGGTCCTCAGCAGCGGTACTGAGCATAGTCTGGCAATGCTGTGCACAGCAGTCAGGTGATCTGCAGGAATTTGAGCTCAGAAAAAATGAGCAGAGCACTCAGGAGAGCTGGGATCAAGCAGTGGGGGTTTAGCGTGAGTGTAAAAGTAGAAACTGCACTAATGTGGGTGGAAAATCACTTGAAATGCAGTGACCTTATATCCCACCCGAAGGAAGAATGAGGACTTGCTGTGTTGCAGCTTTTTGTTAGGATGTACGGGAAGCAAGAAATATCAGAAGCTGAGCTTCCCAGCCGTGGCCTGGGAGGGGTTTCATGCTGAATAGGATATATTAAGGTCAAATTTTTCAATTTAAAACTGTGTGGCTTATGAAAACTCTCTTAATCATTCCAGTTTGCCATCTGGCATGTGCATGCTTTTACTCATTCAACAGCTTTTTTTCCTGCTGATATATGTTTGCAGCAGATTCAGATGAACAGAATTCCGTGCACAGCAGCTTCCATCCATGTAACAAGTTTATTCTGCTCTCATGTGCCTTTGGTTGTTTTTCACAGTATATGAGAAGATACTTCTCACCAAGTCTGAAGTTGAACAGATAGCGAGTGCTTCTGCTCAGTTGTCTTGTGTTTCTGCTGCAAGAGCAGAGTGTCAGACTATGACAAACACATTTGAATGTCCAACCTATACTTAACTTATATTGAGATTTACATGCAATTATTCCTTTTTCCTAAAAACTTGGTTTATTTCGTAGCTTCACCAGAGTGACAGGGAAATCAGTATCTCTGTTGTTTGGTAATGAGAAGGTTGTGTTTCTTTCAGGCTGGACGAGCAGACCTTACAGGGAGAGTGTTTGTTTTCTTGCATTTCCCTCTGGAAGCAGCCATGAGAAGGAAGCTAAGCTGCTCAGTACTTTCTGGGACCTGCTTTTCTGGGGCTGGCCTTTCTGGGAAGGTGCTTTCTTGCAGAAATAGGGTAGGGCCTTTCAGGACTTGGCAGTGTTGGTCTTCCAGTGTCCCCATTTTTGATCTCATGGGGAATATCTCATTATCTATGAGAATGGCTCCAAGATCAAGATGAGTCATGTGAAGTTGCCTAGTAGTAGATAGTAGAGAGTAGGAGGCATGCAGCATCTCTGGCAAAGACAGAGTGCATCATAATGACAAATAACTCTTGGAAAGGTGGAGCAGCTCATGGGAGGAGACCCCTTTCCCCAAGCAGTTTAACTGGGATTTGTTGAGAAGTGGCAAAGGAAAAGTGTAACCACGGGCTAGTCAGAAAACTTTAAGGTCTAAAAATTTAGAATTTTCAGTCTAATTTCCAGTACTGTTATAATTTTGTGGACTTTCAAGTTAGCAGATGCTTTGAGAGCTCAGTAAACTGTACGGGCATAGTCAAGGCAATATTTTTCTCTTTCTTCTTTATTTAGTATTAAGTAGAACTTACTTGCCATTGTGTCGTGGTTTGAGCTGTAAAACACGCAGTTTGTACACTCACTTCGCCCTCCTAAGAGACCTGTCATGGTTTAAGCCATAAAACATGCAGTTTGCGCACTCACTTCTTCCCTCCCGCTCCCGGGCAGGGGGGCGGGAATGGGGAGAAGATTCGAAAGAATGTAACTCCTACGGGTTCAGATAAGAACAGTCCTGTAACTAAGGTATAACACAAACCACTGCTGCTACCACCAATAATAATAATGACCAGGGAAAATACAAGGGAAGAAGATACAACTGCTCACCACCCTACAACCAAGCCGTGAACTAAACTCTTCCAGGTTCCTGCCCCCAGTTTTTCCATCCTGGGCATGACGTGCTATGGTATGGAATACCTCTTTGGTCAGTTTGGGTCAGGGGCCCTGTCTCTTCTTCCTACCGGCTTACGCTCTTCCCTGGCAGAGCATGAGGCTCAGAAAGTCTTGGCCAGACCAAAACATTCTAATCAGTAACCAAAACATCGGTGTTATCAGCACTGTTCCCAGGCCGAAATTCAAAACCACAGCACTGCACCAGTTACCGAGAAGCAGAAAAATGACTGCTACTGCTGAACCCAGGACACATTGATTCAGTTCTCAGTAGTGAAGTGCAATCATTGTTCCTTTTGCCCACACAGACCAGGCACCATTTGCATGTTTCCATTTTAAAATGGTGCTTTCCTGTGCTGTCAGCTCCTGTCTATCATGACAGCAGTGGCAGCAGTATGTGCCCATCCTTGCCTTTCTCCGTGTTTTGAGAATGAACATTGTCTCTGTTGGTTCCCATCAGTGAACACACACATCTCCTGACTAGGACAGACATGCAGAGCTCACTGTGCAAATGCTCCTGTGCTGTGCCCTTGTGTGCTTGTGTTTCCATTCCTGTTCATCCTTAACATCACTGACATGATGTTGCCTATTCCATCTTTCTCAGGAAAAAAGCTAAAATGGTTGTTGAGGATGCTGAGGAACCTGAGAGTGACTGCAGAGGGGAGGAAGGAGTGGGAAGTCTTAATCTAAAGCCAAAATGTTCCAAACTTTATTCAGGGGAGAGGAAGAAAAAAAAACAAAACCAAACAAAAAAACCAACCAGACCTGCTCTTTCCTGAATAGCTGTTCCCATGTTCAGAGGTACCTGAACTTCTGTTAACTGGTTCATTTATTTCTAACCCATGGTTAATTTCATATAGTGGCGCCTCCCAGCTTTCCACTATCACTGTTCTAATCTGGGCCCTTTACTTGGATTAATGTCATGGCCTTCGTGACAGGGCAAAATTTAAAGAGTTTATTATGAACAGACATATTATACATACCAATGTATTTACTTTTCCTGTAGACTGCATACCACCAGTAAGAAAGAGTGTTCAAAAATCTGTTACTTGGTACACTCTTCCACCTACTGTATAGCTTTTGCCTGCTTTCCAAAAAGGTAAGGAAAAATCTAGCTTCTTATTTCTTTATTCTCAAATTCATACTATGATTATTATGATATACATAAACACATGAGGAATGTGCATTACTGCAGCTATGTCAAAGCAAGTATCCAACTTAAAAATTGTTCACAGAACCATTACTGAATGCTCCTTCCCTTGGTGGGGGGGGGGTCCCTTCCATCCCTCTCTTTACTTTGAAAAGGGGAGACCCAGGACTTGGACAAAACTAGAGACTGGTGGTCTTCTGCTTCCCGTCAGTGGAGGTGGGTCCCAGCAAAGCCTCTGAAGATGTAGGTATTTGATAGCAATAAAAAAAAAAAAGGAATAAATGAACAAAACAATGATCAGAAGTTAATTATGGCAATCAGATCTAACAACTAACAAAATGTTTTCTTAGTCATTTCCAGCAGCTTTACCAGCAGGGTTGCCTGGCAGCATAAAAATAACATGTGAGCAATCTTCTTTATGCTAAAATTATAAATACCTCCAAAAGAGTTTACAATATATTCTTTTTCACCATGGACTATCCCAATGACCACTCCTGTGTAAGCACTAGTGAACAATTTTTGAGGGCTGGCTTTTTCTGAGTGTTGTGACTGCCTCTGTGGTGATCTTGTGAGCTAATGCCATATCTGTGACTTCATTAGCCAGGAATTATTGCTTTTCTAATGAAATCAGAGGCATGAGAAAGCGTTTCATGTTGGAGACAACTAACAAACAACCATTAAATGTTTCTGCAATTCCATGTGTGCTCAGATGGCTTTGCCCACTCTTTAGGGTCTTTCCCCAGATGGGAAGGGTGCTGTCCTGGTTTCTGTGATTCTGTGCAGTTAGAGCTAGAAGAAATTGCTGTATGCAGCCTTACAGAATGCTTAGCTGATCCCTAATAGGTGAGAACTTGTATCAGCAAAGGCAGGAATGTTGCTTGAATTGAGTCACTGAGTCATAGAAAAAAACCTGCTAATATCTTTAGCTGGTGTAAATTGCCACAGCTCCAGTTGCAACTCAGCTTGTGAAGTTCTTGTGAAATATTCAAATTGCTTTTTATTGTATTGAATCATGCTCACTGTTCTAATTTAGCTCCAGCAGAAAGCCTGATTTAAGGCGTGAAGGTCTTTAGGAATGCCAGGATGACCCACATAACTGGAGAGCCACAGTCAGAAAGGTTGATGGTGGGGAAATACAACAAAGTAGGAGAAGTAGAGGAGGGTAGAAACAGCCACTCAACGTATAACTGCAAATCAAATGTGAAAGAGTAAAGGGCGACTATGTGAAGATGAAATTGAAAGAGATGATAATTTTCTTTCAAGAAGGAAAGAGAAAAGGCACCCTAAATCTCAGAGGAATCATTTATATATATATATATATATATATATATATATATACACACATATAAAATAAAAAGGTCAAAATTAAAAGATTTAGGAGCTCACAGAGATTTCCGAAGATTACTTTTTTTCCATGCAACATTATTGCACAGTGTCAGGAAATGCTATCTGCAAAGGTACACAAATAATTTTGTCATCCAAGTCCTGTAAAAAGTGATTGGCTGTTCAGATTCTTTAAGCAGATTATAAAATTTGAGCCACACAAAGCTATGACAAATGCTACAATCGAGGAAGGTTTGGGCTTGTGATGGTCTTGCTTATGCCAGTGCTCTTCTGCATCAGGTTTTGTTTTCCATTTCTCACCCATGAGTGTTTCTGTTCCAGCTGGGCTGATTGTTGTAGCTCTGGTTACTATGTTTTGATTTGTTCTTCCAGGAATACAAAACAAAAACCAGCAAGAAACAGTATACCGTATTAAAAGCAAAGCAGTGATATCAGAAAAACATCAACTTAGTTGTAAATTGACACTTGTTTTGCTAGTAATATATTTGCGTGTAGGTATGAACACTGTGCTTAAACTGTTACTTGACTATGTCAATTTCTGCTACGTAATGCAGGGAGAGATGCATTTATAATGCTTTTAAATTGTTTCCTGTGAGTGAAAATAGGACCTCTTTATTGTTGGAACTGTTGAAAATACAAGGCTTGAAAAACTCTACATTGTATCTGGGTCAGGGAAAAAAATTGTCCATCTTCTGGACAGAGAAGAGAAACATCAAACACTTTTGTAGAGCTGTAGAGTCACATTTGGTATCATAGAAATACTTGCAGCACTTTTCTCCCAGTCCATTGCCAAGCAATATGTCTACAGGTCAGGAGGAGACAGCCCAGTGAATAAAATCGTTGTGATGTCTGAAAGGCCTGGATCCATCCCATGGGCTTTTGGAGCCTCACGGTGTATGTCTGGAAAGTGGTGCCATGCCCCCTTCCCCCCAGATAGTGATTGTAAGATTCTCGTGCATTGCAGATGGAATCATGTAAGTCCCAGAAAGGCAGCTCCTCCCTTCTGCTGCCTTCCAAACTTCATGAGCAGGACTATAATGTTTTGAGGGCAGCAGTCTGACACATCATGCCAAGGTCAGTAAATTCTTCTTCTAAGGTGATGCAAAGACTGTGCCTTTCTTTGGAGTGCCCCTTCAGCACCCTGGACTTACTGAGCACTTTGCTATGTATATAATATACACTGTTTAACAGGGATTCACTTCAGTATAAGAAGGACAAAGCAAACCATGTTATGGGTTACTGTTTTGCTTTGGGATGGGCCTGAGTGATGCTCATGATCTTGCTGCATTCTGAAGTTTGTCATAACACAGTCAAGGAGAGACTAAGTGGAGAATATGTCCCTGCATTTTTGGTTGGAGGAGTATTACTGGGCTTTGTTAGTTTGGTTGCTTTTTGCAACTAGATGGTACTGTCAGTCCTTCAGTGCATAAAGCTGTTTTAGCAGGGATAATGGCAAAACACTGCAACTCATCAGCAACCATTTATCGTTTTTCTGTCTTTTCTGCTGAACTTCAGCTCGATCTGGGCCAGATGCCGAGCATATCTAAACCACAGTGGTCCCATTGCTTTGAAAAAGAAATGTCAATTCATATTAGCTGTAGCTCTGCCCTCACATTTTCGAACAGCAGATAACCTTTCCACCTCAGCTATGTGCCACAGTGCTCAGCTGCCAAGGGTTAAGAACACAAAGAGGAGCAGCTACCTGCTCAGCAGAAATGTTTTCTGAACTTTGTACTCCAGCTGGCAGATCCTTGAACTCTGCATTCCTCTTGAATTCACGTTGGGTTTCCCCAAAGCTGGTCCTCTGCACTGCTTTGGGCAATGAGAAGATCTCCAGTACTAACTGAATTAACTTGAAAATGCCAATCGCTGTACAATTGCAGTTGTATTAGGAGTGAGAGTAGCTTGGCCACAATCCAAGGCAGGGGCTCTCCTCCCAGGGCTTGGGCACAGTATGCTGCTTCCAAAAAGTTTTCAGTTGTTTTACAAGTCACTTTTTGCTTGATCAGTATGCAGAAGAAGTTCCACGGTGATTGCAATGTGTTGAAGTCATTCATAAGGCATGTGTAGCACCATGTTGTGTGAAGTCATTAAGTTTCTTGGTCCTATCTCTTATAAGATATATATGAAATTACTTAGATTATGCTATAATGAAGCTGTTGTGATGTGGTCATGACATGGTTTTAAACTGATCTTGGGCTTCTGTTGAAAGAGGTAAATAGTTCAAATTACCTTCTAGTGCCAGAGATTTTTCTGTGCCTGTTCTCCTTGCCCTCAGTTTACACAAGACAGGGTATGAGAGCAATGGCATCAGTGTGCATTTACCACACTGGCACCTGCTGTGCCATGGTCTGTAGGACTTCATCTGCAGAACAGATTTCCAGCTGTAGTGGGGGCACTCCAGTATAAAATGGATGAACAAATTCACTTCCCTTTTTAGCAAGTTTTTCAGTTAAAATTGGGTTTTTGTCACCCTCCTGCTGGAAGGCTCAGTTCTTGAAGAGCACAGACTTCCCCCTTTGTCCTCTAGGTTAGAAAACATGAGTGCTCTGAACTACCAGAATGTGATTTCAGGTCAGGAGTTGGCTGGTCTGTCCATCTGCAGGATCTCAACTTTGCGTTTTGTTTTCAGCTACTTTTCACTGCAGAACCTGAGTATTTTCCCTTTTCTGTTACACTTAATGTGCTCTGGGCATGGCTCAAAGGACCATGCGCTGCCCATGGCAGGGGGTTGCCTAGACGACCTTTAAAGATCCCTTCCAACCCAAACTACTCTATGACTGTGTGCCTAGGCAGTGTATGGGCATTCAAGGGAACATCTATTTTATTGCAGTGCAGCTTCTGCAGCACTGTAGCTGGTGTCTTCCCCTGCACCATATGCCGTGTCTTGTCTCCTGCCAGTCCCACATGTTGCTGCCTTTAATTCCCCACCCCGTGGTCTGAAGAGGGGAACCAGGGTATGACTTGCTGTGCTTGTAGTAGGAGACCTGCAGCAATGCTGCTCAAAACAGGTTGGGGAGCACTTATTAATGCTTCAGAAAAAAATGTGTTTGCAGTAGACTGTGTTGTAATTGCTCCCCCTCAGGGGCATTAACTCATTTTTATGTAACCTTCATAGCATAGTTTGATAAAGCAGATAAAACACGATTTTCTGTTGCGCTACACTATGAAACATAGGTGCCTTTTTTATTTACCATTTTCTACAGTTCAAGGTGGGGAGGGGGTTAATCCCTTCTCTTACCTGATTTCAGTCCTTTGTCACCACACAGTCTTTCTCCTGAGTGGTCCCTCCCTGGTAGGGTCACATCTCTAATATGCAGACACTGACGGAGAGATGCACACAGGTTCCTTCTAGGTGCTGTTAGGCTCATTGCACTTCAGTGCATTTGTAGTTTTCAGCTGGAAACCGGCATGTAAGTATTTATTCTAGAAATTACTTATTCATTAACATGTTTTCCATGCCATAGCCCAGCTACATTTGATGAGATTGAACAGTTGAGCAGCCTTTAATTTTGTGCACACCAAGGGGTATCTGTAATGAGGCCTGTTTTCCATGGATACAATTTTGCTGGTTTGATGTTGTCTTATTTACTTTTTAAAAGATTTATGCAGATACATCCTCTAAAGAGATGAAGATGTGCAGACCAGTTTGCCGGAAAGAAAATATTTTGGTATGCTATGAAGAGTATGCTATGATGAGTGAAAATTGAATGTGCTATTTGATGTTGTTGACACATTCATTGGTTTTTTGTGGGTTCCTATTCCCATGCTGTCCTCAGGCCCCTTTCTGACCACCAGAGCAGAGCCCTCCACACAGGGCAGCAGAGTAGCACCCCATCCCTGCACCTATCAGCATGGGTCCATGGCAGCCACTTTCTCCAGGTTTCTCCTCTAAAAAGGGGAATATCATAGAATCATAGCATGGTCTGATTGGAAGGGACCTTAAAGCTCATCCAATTCCAGCCCCCTGCCATGGGCAGGGGCACATCCCACTAGAGCAGGTTGCTTCAAGTCCTGTCCAACCTGGCCTTGAACAAAGCCAGAGATGGAGCAGCCACAGCTTCTCTGGGCAACCTGTGAAAATGCCTCACCACCCTCACAGTAGAGAATTTCTTCCTTTTATCTAATCTAAACCTATCCTCCAGTTGTTTTCAATCTATCCTCTTTCAGAGATGGACTTTTCTTCTGAGTATGTAATTCCTCCTCCCCCCTTCCATTTGCATTTGCATATTCAATTTACATCTTAATGTTTGCCAGTTTCTCAAGGTCTCAATATCCATTTGAATCAATGTTTTCTTTCAGGTTTAAGTGCCTGTGACAACATCCTGTTGCCCGGCAGTCAAACTTGGACCAGAAATTATTCTCTCCCTAACCATCTTGAGTGATACAGGGAGGGTTGCGTTTATCCTTCTTGGCAATGCAGGGTTAGACTCTTTTCATGACATTTCAAACTGTAAAGGGTATCCGTCATGATGGATCTGTATTTTTTAAGCCATAACACCACTTTGTATGGCTGAGAGCAGTATGTGTTGTTTGAAAGTTTCATGTAAAACCTCTCAGAAATAAGTCTTTTGCAACTGATGCTTGAATGAGATCTAAAGGTAGGTTGGAGAAGCCAGGTCTTTGTTCTTTTGACTTTGTTAAGCATAGCCGGACTCTAGCTACTTAGGAGAATTTATTAATATAAATAAATATTAAGATATTTGTTTTAATATTATTATATGGCCAGGAAATTTTGTTGGGAAAACTCTTAATTGTGCCAGTAAGAGGCCAGACATTGCCATGGGATCCTTGGGAGTTTGCAGCCTCTGGGTGCAGCATGGTTCCTTCTGGAGCCTGTGCCACGTCCCCTCCTGTCTGAACGTTTTGGAGATTGGGTTATTTTCCTTTTTACATCTCAAAGTACCTACTTCTGATGATGCACTTTGATAAGTTCACATAATTGCATGCTCCTATATTAATTATTTTGCAGACTGTCTCACACCTTCCCTGACTTACATGATACAAGGCTTGTAAATATACAGGAAAGTGTTAGACAGACTGTTTCCTTTTTCAAAAGCTGAAATTCTTTATTCTCTTAAATTCACCTTCAGTTTGACGTTTGAACAGTGTTAGTTAAAAGACATTATTAATGACTAAAGTGCTTTGAATATTAAAAGCTAGGTAGTTACATATATGTCTTTGAGACACAAATTAGTATTAATTAGTATATTAGTATTCCTCCTTTGTTTTATTGTTTCTCTTTGTCTTTTTAGGTGATCTTTTTTCCTATGAAACTTGGAAGAGAAGTGAGCATATCTTGTTATACCTCGTAGTCCAGTCCCTCTCCAGGTTTTTTGCTAATAAACTCTTAGGAGCGCCAAGTTCTCCCTTTGACTAATTTATCAGTCCTTACATCCTCTCAGGGAGAATTTCTCAAATTCATGAATTGTAATATCAGGGAAAAGGCGCAGACTTTTGGCTGTCTTGTCTTCCATATATTTATAATGACTCTCTTTCTGCTGAGCAGGGTGACTGTCACCTTGACAGGACTCACTTGATGCTGTTCTCACATGGTAGCTTGCTGTAGTCTCTTACTTGCGCTCACATCCTCATCTGCGTTAGTGAAGTGACTCAGATAAAGAGTTGTCGGATTATGAAATCAGACTTGACATTCTCAAGGCTTAATTTCACTGGTATCACTGGAATCACAAGACTAGGACATTGCAATATTTGGAGTTACATTTCTCTTCTCCCCTGCACAAGCAGTAGGAAGCATTGCAGTTGCATCTTGCAGCTTTCAGGATGTGTAATCTTTTAATTGTTATTGATACTATAATTCTAACAAAAGTGCCCCCAAGAGCAGCCATGACTCATAACCACTGGTGTAAAACCTGATTCAATATAATCAGGAATCCTCCAAACCCAAGAAAGGGCTCAGATGCACAATGTTGTCTGGCCACTGAGGATAGAAGTGTGGATAGTTTGACTGGAAGTAGCTAGAAAAGAGACTTTAGAAGAGAAAAAACAACAGCCTTTAAAATCAAAGATTGAAGGAGTCATATAGAATCATAGAATAGTTAGGGTTGGAAAGGAACTTAAGATCATTTAGTTCCAACCCCCTGCCATATGCAGGGACAAAGTATGTGCTATACTTTGTACTGTGTTTTGGCCTCTGAGGGAGTACGGACGCTGGATTTAAGGTTTCACAATTTAGAATCATAGAGTAGTTAGGGTTTGAAAGGACCTTAAGATCATCTAGTTACAACCCCCCTGCCATAGGCAAGGACACCTCCCACTAAACCATGTCACCCAAGGCTCTGTCAAAGCTGGCCTTGAACACTGCCAGCGATGGAGCATTCGCAACTTCCTTGGGAACCCATTCCAGTGCCTCACCACCCTTACAGTAAAGAATTTCTTCCTTATGTCCAATCTAAACTTCTTTGCAGATTTTCTTGATCTTGTTTGCAATTGGTGATTTTTGACTGCTACAGAATTGTTTTGCATCCATTTTGCTTTGCCTGCAATTATTATGATCAGTTAATTGAATTTATTAAACTGGTATTTTTATTAACAGTTAGACAAGTGGCCATTGCCAGCTGATGCTACAGATCTATTTCCAAGCAGCACACTGCTATAAGGCTAAGCACTCCCTGTCTTGCTGCACTGCCTCCATGGAAAAGCCCTAGTGTGGTTAAATATAGACAGGACAGAAGAGGAAGGCCTTCAGTGCATGCTTGAGACACAATATTCTGGAAAAGAAAATATTTCGAATGCACTGTGAAGTGCCATGCTTGTGCTTAAATTTGATGCTCAGTAGCTATTTGCTAGTGTAGTACAATTCCCTTCAGTGCAGCGGTAGTGATGAGGGATGTCCTTGTTTGCACACATCATCCTTCCCAGCAGCAGCCAGTAGCATGCACCTGAGATACACATTTTATTTTCCTGCTCATCAAAGCAAGGTATATACTCCTTTAAAATTTTTTGTTCCGAATTAAAACATCTATGAAGTTCTGCTTCAGTCCCCATGCAATAGTTTTGCAGCTATCAGCATCATCACAGCTGTCACATACTGCAGGGAGACATCTAACATCTGCTTTAGAGTAAGTAGCTTACATTTGTGATGAAATCTATGTAGATTATAAGGTTAGGTGTGAAACTTGTATTAAATGAGTGATTTAATTTTTTTCCTCCCTCAGGTATAAAGGAGGTCTATTCATAGCTCTCCCTGAAGTAACAGGATTGAACATACATGGCAGTGAAGTTCAGTCAAGAAAAAGATCACACCAGCAGATCTGATGGGAAAACACTCCCGTTCTCTTTTTCCCTCCAGAAAGAGGGTCCATGGCTTGCTGAGAGCAAGTGGAGCACCTTCCTCTTGTATTTGGCTGTTGGGATTTCAGTTCTGTGTCAGACCTGGTGGTTTTGCCGCTGTGTTTTTTCTCAGAACAAAAGATTTTTTTCTTCTTTTTTTTTTCTTTGTGTATTTTTTCTGAGGTTAATGATATTTGAAATCACTGGAGTTCAGTCTTTAGTGGAACAGCTCCAGCAAGCAGGTACAAAGTATTTTCAGCAGCAGATAGAACCAGTGGCAATAAGTTGGCTGAAAGAGCATTTCTTCACAGACCTACTGAAGATTTGGTAAGCAAATTCAAAAGGCTAATCATAGTAATAATGAAGTAAAGAGACCAGGAAAGCTGAAAATAAGCAATATTACAGGTAAATGAAGTTCTCAAAGACATGAATCCATGCACTGTGTGCATTGCAGTCTTGAAGAAATCTGTTCAAAGATTGTATAGATAAAAATAGAAAAAAACCTTGATGGTAGAAAATCACTGTGTTGAAATGTGCTACAGTCAACAGGATTATAAAAGAAATAATGGCTGTCACACAACCAAGCATAGCCCAGCAGCTGCCCGTTGATGATAGGCACATTTACCTGATACCTGTCATGCTGCTAGTCCAGGTTTTTTTGCATCTGCAGTACACAGGCGCAGGTCTCGTAATGTTACACAGCCTGTTCCTGTGTGAGGTTGTGTATCTTTGGTGATTTTACCCAAGCCTTGATGTATTTTGTCACCTTGTGGAAAAAAAAAAACATAGAAAATTTCAGTGTGGCACTCAGAAATGACAGTGCTGATGAACTGGAGGAGCATGTGAGTAAAATGAGTGTGAGGCACAGCTGAGCATTCATTTGTCACTGACATAAAATAATACCATAAAATGAGATAGATATTATTTTATGTTGACACAGGCAGCAAGCAGAATGTATTTGTGCAGCAGGGGCCTGGGTTGATTGGGTTTTTTGGGGACAGCCAGCAGCAGCAAATAAAGGGCACATAAGAAATAGGTCTTTCTCAGTGGTTTTTTTCTTATTGCAAATAGGCACCCCTTTCACACCCAGCATCTGGAAAACATCACAGAGGGTGTGGGGTGTCTTTATTGGATTCAGAAAAGGAAACGTGGGCACCTCTTTCAGTGATGTATGGCAATACGTTAATGAGGAGAGCGCCTTTTTCTTTTATTTTGACTCTGGAATGAGATTGTTGGTTTTGAACTGTGACAGCAAGGAAAAAGGAATGTTCTTATTTTCTAGCCATGATGAGAAAAGAGGAGGAGAATTAGGTTAATGACTAAATACATGTAAATACCATGAAACAGCGGACACATGTAATAGGAAAGAAAGACATTCCAGTCCCAGGACCTATGCTTGACTAAGTTACTCCTCTGTTACTCAGAGCACTGAGTCTTACCTCAAAGAAGAGTCTGGCACTGCCTTCAGTGAGATGCCTGCTCTTGCTCTTCAGAGGAAAAAGAAAGAAAAAAGACCCACAGTTGCCATAGTTACACCACTTGTCATGATGCTTATCATGTCTGTGGAATAAAGAGCCTTATATTGAATCTGTACTCTTATTAATATCAGCTATTAAACATTTCCAGGATATTTGAAACCAAGACTTTCTGCAGAAAAAAAAGTAAATGTTGATTGCGGCAGAATTGTTCTGTTTAACCATGCAGCTCAGTGTGTAATTTTGTTAGACACTGTGTTACAGAGTTATATACCTTGAATAAATTTTCCAATTAATTTAGCTTCTTTGCTCTTCATGAACATTCTTGATTTTTTCTGTTAAGATGTTTGCCACTTGCAGCTCTTTGCCAATTAGTTTGAGCAGGCCAAGGAGAAGAACAGGAGGGGAATTGCCTTTAGGTGAGGACCCACACCTTGACAGTGGTACAGTGCTGGGTTTGCTCCATACTGAAGTAATTCAGACTTGCCAGATGGGAGGGATGAAGGCTGTGACTGCTGTGCACATGCATATGTCGTCATTTGCTTTCCAGGGCAGACATGCCCCAAATATCCATACGAGTTACGAATGCATCCAAACATGTGTTCCCTGTGGAAGGATCAGGAGTTTGCACATCTTAATGCCAAGGGACCTGTGGTTTGAAGTGGTATTATGCTTCTGGTTTAAGCTGGTGTGGTAAATTGTAAAGCATTAGGAGAATACAGTTTAAAGTGGATTTTCATATGTACAGCAGAGGCTGATGCTGAAAGAGTGCATTTACTGCTCTCTGGTGACTCTTGGGCAGTCGCCACTGGACTTCCTTGTGCAAGGTGGTTCTCCTTTGGGGCAGTACAACAGTGTCACCCATCCAGTGGTGGATCTCGCCAGAAATTTCCCATAGGCAAAAATCCCTGTGCAGCATTCATTCCCATTTGTGTGGTGTTAATCTTGCCAGTAGCACCACAGGGCTGGAGCTCTACGGATCCCTCCCTGGAGGCAAAGGTAACAAAGTCCAGGTCTTGCAAGCAAAGCCACCCTGTGCTGTACCCAGTGTTTGTCAAGAGAAATTCATCTCTTTAGAGAAGAGGGTGTACCAATAAGAACCAGCTATCCATAGGATGTTGAAGTGTTTGTTCAGTCTTTTCTATTTCTTTATATTTCCTGTCAAGAAAAAATGGAGCAATAAAACTGACACTTATTGTTACTTGAAATAAAACTATGACCTGTTTCTCTAATACAGGGAGGTTGTAATCAGTGTAAGCTTGTCATTCATACCTGATGATGGCTTTAGATTAAGTCATTTGGAAAGACGATGTTTTTCTCCCCCTTGCCCGGTTCCCTTGTCACGCACAGCAGGAGCAAAGCTGTGGTTTGCCCATAAATGTGACTGATGGTGAATGGAGAGTTTATAGGCTGGGAGACTGGCTTAGACAAAATCCAGATCCTGCAAAAGTTTTCTCTCCAGGTGTCATCTTGATTTCAGTTTTCTATTGGAAAACAGTTTTTATGTCCAAATTGTGAGAAATACAGATCTGATTCTGACTCTGTGAGAGCCTGGGTTGTTTAGCTGAACAGTCTGATTTGTTTTAGCCCAGGTCCAAGGCTGTTGGTTTGGCACCACACAGAGACACAGCCACTGCATTCAGCAGGCTGTTTGGAGGTTAATGCACTAGTTTGTAGGAAAAAAGCCTGGAAAATAAAGAGAGTAGGTAATGGAATTATTTGTAACTCATTAAATGAGTAAACAGAAAATACCTAACTTGTTTATTTAACTCACTTTGAAACCCATAACTGAATACAGTTGGAGGGAAAAGAAAATAAAAAAGTGGTTGTTCAATCCTATGTTCCTGTTGTTTGGCAACTGCACAGAATTTTCTTGATTTTTTTGATTAAGTAGAATGATTAATTAGAAAAAAATGTTCAGTTCTTTGTATGGATAAACAAGCTAGACATGCAGAGTTGTATTTACGGAAAGTGGGTGTAAGAAAGAAAATCATTACTTATGTGATTGCTTTACGATGCTGCATTTACTTGTATATCTGCCGGGTTAAAACTCAGGGATTTGCATAAAGAATTGCCAGAGTTAAAGCTAGGATAGAGACCATCTGAGGAAGTCCCTAAACTGTAGGCAGTGTCAGAAATGGGCTGGGTGTTTTTTTTCTGTGGTGTTGCTCAGTGGCTGAAGAGAAGGAAACAATAACCATACAGGTGTCAGGACAAAGGGTGGGGAGATGTGCGGGACCCAGCGGGAAAGCATGGCTCCTGTGCTGGGCAACGGAGGGTAGCAGCCAAGCCCCCACTGTGCTGAGGGACAGGGAAGGGCCTGGGAAGAAGTGGAAGGAGCAGCAGCATGAGACCCTGGAGGATATTCAGGGACCAGTTCAGGAGCAAAGTCAAAAGGTACAGAGGAATTGTCCCACTAGCTCTGATTCCAGGAGTCCTCTGGGATGTTTCAGACGATCGCTCAGCTCTCAGTAGAGCCTGGCTTTCCAGGTAAGATAGCCAAAGTACTGTTAATTACTTTGTTTTAAGCAGGTGAAAATAATTTGCTACTATTTGTTACCTTTCCAGTCCACAGCATTCAAACGGAAACATTCTAAATGTAATTTAAATTAGTATGTTTTCTGTATTGTTGACTCCAATTAATATGAAATCGTTTTGTTTCTTCCCTGCCGTACTCTCGTAAAGATTTTGAAACACATTTCCTAAGATCCTGCGCACGTTTCCAGCTCTGTGGTGGGGCTGCTGTATGCTCCCGCCTGCAGAGATGTGCTGTGGATTTAGTTGATGTGATGGCTCATGCAGCAACTCTGCTGGGAATCTGCTCCTCTGTAAGCTCCTTGATGCTTCCTCTGCTCAGTGCAGGATTTCTGCTTCCCACGTGACCCCCCTAACTCCATCCCAACACTGTGTGCATCTTGTGTGGCTGCATCTTGTGTGGCTGCATCTTGTGTGGCTGCATCTTGTGTGGCTGCTCCTTGTGCCAGGTCTTCTTTAAGACCCTCTGAAATCTTTAATTTGTTTGGAGCATTAAGACTTTCTGCTCATTCTTTGATCTCAGCGTTGCAGATAGTTTCAAAATTCACCTGACCCAGAAACTCTTATCTGCAGAGCAGACAAGTAGGAGATAGGAGAAAGATGCAGCCAAACATGCTCAAGGTTGATATTCTTCAGTGGTACAATGCTTTGTTGATTTTATCTTTTATTTATAAGGGTAAAACTAATCCTTTCCTATTGCAATCTTATTACTTGACTCAAAATCTCAATCTTAGCGTTATCTTTCCAGCAAAACCATGATGGTTTTCCAGGCTATAAACAGTGTGGGACTGGCTCTGTTCTTTGACTCAAAGTCACATTTTATTTTCATGGCTCTGTTGGGAAATCTAATATTAACAACAACCTCTGAATTTATCTCTGAAGGCACCAACCTCAATAACACCTTGCAAAATAGTCAAAGGTGTGGCTGATAAAGATTATCTTTTAACCCCCTCTCGAGAAGGCTGAAAGCAGTGTCTGTCACCGCGGGTAGTTCAGATCATCTTTCCAGCTTAACAAAAGGGATGATGACAGTTATCAGTGTAAAGAGTCCAGATGCAGAGAAATAAATGGCATGCTTTTTTTTTTTGTTTACAGAGAGCTATCCTTTCATTTGTAAATACTCATACATGATGAATGCCATAGCTTGCCATTGCAAAGGGGGAACATGTATCACATATCCCACTTGCAGCCTATTTTTAGAGCTGGTAAGAATGAATACAGGTACATACCTTTATGATGTTTCTCAGAGGAGTGAATTTCCTCTGACACTCAGTTTTGCCCTTACCAAAGACATGTCTCCCATCAGAGGCCCTTGTACTTTAGTGGTGCTTCTCAGTGGCGTGTTTTGCCCAGGAATGGACCTGACACCAAGATTCCAGCTATGGTGGGCTGTTGGTGGGGGAGAAGGGCTATGGGGCATGCATTTCCTGATGGCAAAGTGCTTGAAGACCACAGGAAACAAACAGCTCTCCCTGTGTCCAAGCTTAAAGGTGCATCATAAGAAACCTATAACTTTCCATGTAATTTTATATTATACCTTATAGTAAATTTATATGACAAGCAGTACTGGCTCTGCTGAAATCAGAAAGTGCTCTTTGCCTTTTACTAGAGTGGGAGTGGGATTTCAGTCACAAATTGCAATACCATGCCTGTCTGTAGAGCCAGAGCTTAACTGGGAGCTCACCATTACACTGTGTTACAAATAGAAAGTGTAAGTTTTGTGCTATACTCTACAGGGTTTTTCCTTACTTGTCTTTACAAAGATAGCTTAAATTTGCTGCCCACAGAGCAATGCTAGAGAAGTGGAATGGTTACCCTGTACCATTAGGCAAAACTTCCACTCACCTATGGCTGTATTTCTTCCCCCCTTGTGCTAGAGAAGTATGTCTTTGAAGTCAGTGCGTGAGCTAAAGCTCATTATTTATCTAGTGCACTACATGAAAACACACTCAAGTTTCAAATAAGCAATTCTTTCTTTTCTTTTTCTGAAGAGGTAAGTGCTGTGTGCGAGGTGCATACTGACTTTGCAGAAGAATGTTCACATTTTGGTGGTTTAGGGTGGTCAGTATGATGAGCTTCCCATCCTTTCTGGGAAAGCCTGCTTCACTGAAATTAACGGGTGTTATTCCACTTAAAATGAAGTCAAAATTTTCTAGCTTTGTACTGTAGTGCAAGCATCTGTCTCATACAGTTGCTTTCCCTATGTTATCTGAGCATAGAGTTTCTTCAGCCCTATTAAGATTGTTCAACAGCAGATTGGTCCCAATCTAATACATTTGCAGAACGACAAAGCAAACATTTTATGTACTCAAGCCCTAAAAAGCTGTTTCAGGCTATAAGAATGTCATGTCATTGCCACTTTGACCTTAAATTTCATTATGCTATTAGCTCACCCGAGAACTGCTTTTATTGTTCTTCTTATTGGATGCATTCTCTGTTCTGGCAAAAAGTGCATTGTAAAAACCCTGATGAATGAAAAACATACGCTTCTGATAGCAGCTATTACTTGAAAACCTGATAAGCCAAAATGGACTTTTGTTTAAAGAAAAGCCTACTTTAAATCCCAGTGTCTCATGGGGAATTGTCAAGGTCGTACTCTTGCTTCCTATTAAATTCTTCTGGGAACTTCAAAGCAATCCTCGTTAAAAGAGCCCATTATATTGGATATTTGTAATCGTTAGTTATGGCCCTAGCACTGCTCTGTACAACACTTTGCCAGTCCCCTGGGTTCAAGGCTCATTTCACATGTGGTTATATCATTCACTTGACTAGCTATGCCGTCTGAGTTTGCTTAGGGACTGCATGATAGGCAGGGTAAATATCCAATTCTAAAAGATATAATAATAAGAAATCCCTAAAGGTAAAAATGTAGCCCTGGTTAGAATATGAGGAATTTGGAAGTGGAAGCTGTGTAAAGTGACTGACATGTGAATGCTCTTCAGATAGAAATACAACTGCATCATTTGCTCAGCCCTGCTCTGAACAATACATGTGCATGCGTATGCATAAACATAATTATTCTAATAACTTAAAGTCATCATTTTGTTATTAATTGCATTCTGAATGCAGCAGAGGTGACCAAGGTGAATCCAGGTTATCAAGTGTATACAAAGCAGCACTGAAGTGAGAGATTGCTTAGGCTATTTTCCTGATCATGCTGTCTTGGCATTAATCATTTATTCAAGATTTCCAGGCACTGGTGTTCACCTTATGATCTCCCTCTGAGGTAGGAGCTTATAAACATTATCAGTGCTTTGCAGATTGGAAGCAGAGGCATCTGTGTGGCATTTGGTGGTGTAACTAGACAGAGTGGCTGGATGTTCCAGCTACTGTGCTCACATCAGTATAGTTGAGCCAATAGTGAATCTGGCCTCGTCTTCCTAAATCAGTGTGCACGCATGGGGGAGGATGTATTGTTTTTCTTCTGCAGCATTTGACAGTTCTCTGATGGCTTCGTTAGACTTCTAACCTGAAGCACCACATTATGTGTGTACACTAGGTAAAAATTTGTCACATGGCCCAGCTTGACTTGTTGATGATTTCAGCCAGCTTTGGGATTTTCTTCACTGCTTCCCAGCCCATCAGATAATTCTGCAGTATTAAAGCCCATGCATGTGGGTGTTCTAGTGGGTGAATTACAGCTGAGGGTTACTTTAAAAAGCCACTGCCACCAAGCTGCTTTTGCTTTCCGAGTAAAAGCATGATCACTCTGCATGTTCTGCATCTATCTCAGTGTATGGTTGCAGTCAAATGAGCCCTCTGAGGCTTGTGGTGGTAGCAGTGCTTGGTGTGGACTTGCAGAAGGTTCAGTGTAGCTCACAGGGCAGGCACAGCCTGTGATTTGGGGGCAGCATACAGAAACAAGCATCTTGAGGGATATACAGCACAGGAATGTATCTCTGGCAAATAGTTGGTACAGCAGTTTCTCTGGATTGGGGTGTAGACCAGAGTGTCACATTATGAACCCAGATTGAGCCCAAAGAGTCTGCTGAACAGCTTTTCTAGGCTGAGACAGTGCTGCTGCAGTCAACCCTGGCAATGCTGTTCCTGCATGTGTGCACAGTGACAACAGGTCACAGGGGGACAACGAGCTTGTTTTTTCTCTCTTGGCATTGCATAGATCGGGCCAGCCTCTGCAGCAAACCAGGTTCTGCAAATGTAATTGCATTTTGTTGCAAAATTTCTAAATGCATAGAAGCAGAGAATGAGACAGTCATATTGTGAAAACTGTGAAGACAGTACCTGAATATATGAATATCTGAATGTATATTTATAACTTTTAAAGCTGGGCAAATGATTTGTTCTAGACATATGCAGTGAACTTTGTTGTTTGTTTGTGTTTTTTTTCCTGTTAAAATCTGCAGGACTTTTTTCTTATTCATATTCACCTCTCAGCTGTCCTCTAATTAGGTTGAAGAATTTGGCTTCAAAAACCTTACTCTGTGATTTTTTGTGATCTGTTTGCTTCATATATATATATGTATCTGCAAGACTTTCATCTTCCTGACTATGCAGATGTTTTTCTTCCTCCCTGCTGGCAGGAATCTCCCAAATAACTCATTCTGCAGTACCCATCATTGGCACATGCTGACTGCTGCCAACAGGCCTGAGGGGAGTGACTCTTCAGGTTGTGGTTTTTGAGCATCTTTCAGTGCTGTCCTTTGATTACTTCAGCCAATCTAATGTATCTCAGCAAAGCCAAAACAAGTATTGTAATGGTACCTGAAATTCTTTGACAGCAAACTCATCTTTCAAGGAACAGCCGAAGGAAACACTCTAATTACCTTTTTACAGCTATTCCTAATACCTGGTGCATTTTATTATTTTGGAGGTAACCACCTGGCAACCCACAGTGCTTCAGGTTAAATCAATAGAACTCAAGGAGAGATTAGCACCAAAAAAATATCTTAAGTTCTTAGAAAAGGTAAAACCCCAGATTAGGAGCTTCTTCAGGTACTGCTGCCCGAGTTGAGCGAGAGGAGAACATCATCCTCTCCCCAGGGCTGGAGTCCATTGCTGTCAAAGCTGCAAAGGCAAGCATCAGTTTGGCATGTAAGTAGATTTTAAAGTTATCTCCCCGGAAGAATTGCAGATGAACATAAGGATGCCGACCATCAGCAAAAGGAAAGGGGAGGCTGTGGTGTGGGATGCTGCTGGAAGTGAGGTCTGGCTTATTTGTACTGCAGCCAAGATGCAGCATTTAAGGTTATTCTTAATTCTTGCAGCAGATTCTTTTTTTTCTTCATAAAACAGTGAATGCCCCCTTCCTGCCCAAGAGAAGTTTTCATTACAGAACATGATGTGCCATCTCTGTGCTGTCATCTGCATAGGACACGTCAAGGAAAGGACGAACATGTAGGAGACACAAGGCTGCTCTACCCAAGGCGGTTGGGTCAGAGCTACAATTTAGACAAGCTGGGCCATAATTAAATTCCATCTATTTCTGTCGTTGAACTGAAGTCCAAAATCCTACTGTGGATTGTGTAACTTTCCTTACACAATAGTGCCACTGCAGAACTGGTCAGGCTGGCCCTCATCACAGGTGGTAATATCTCTGGCTTGGAAACAGCTCCTATCAGGCATCTGTGATGGGAAGACAGTGGGGGAACACAGGGAACTGGTGGTAGTACAGCAGTCTGGGAGATGGCTTGGAATCCCTGCTGACAGTGGTGTCACTTCCGCCTGGGAAAGTGTCGATTCATTAGCAAAGTAAATTAAGAGAATATAGTCTCTGCGAAGAGCTGATAACCTTTTAAATTGAACTCCTCTGCCCACAGGTGAGAACAGAAATACACAAACCTTATTTGGTTCCTTCAGGAATGACCCTGAAAGCCCAGACTGAGGTTTTGGAAGAACCAATGCTGTGTGTGTAAAGGTTTTGGTCTGGTGTTAACTAAACCTTTTGGTGAAAGTGCCAGTGATGGATGAAGAGGATGACTTAAGCCTTCCGCAGCATTCAGCTTTTCTTGTTTCATTTCTCCGGAGGGTAATAACCTAATTGTGTGACCTGCACTAGGAGAATGAATCAGAAATCTCAGTGAAGCAGCCTTAGACCTCTTGCAAACCGAGCTCTGGAGCAGTTCTGCACCAGAGCAGGTCTTCCCTGCCAGAACTGGGATGCTCATCACGCTCGGGCTGATGCTCGTCTGACACGGTCTCGTGGTTCTCACCACCACAGTACCTAACTGAACTTGTCACACAGAGATACGGAAAAGCTCCTTTACATTACAAGCAACAACTGTCAGCAGTGCAAATGTGCCTGGACTCCCATAATCCACCCGAAAAGGTGGTGGTTGCTAGGCAACGCAGCCCCGTTCTCTTTTTATGCCGTTTTAGTTCCTTCTCAGCTTAATGTTCCGTGTCTGGGGCTGCTTAATTTGATCTTATTTGCAGTGACAATGTAGGGTCTTGTGCCTTGGATACTGATTCACACGAAATGTACCAATTGTCACACTTAAAAATCACATTCAGTTTTGGAACTGGTGAAAGTGAAATGGAAACTGGGGTTTGTTTTCTGCAGAAGAAGCATTCCCATGACCATGCTGTACCATCCTAACACTGTTACCTATCTTCCCCACACCCCGCTGTAGCACTCCTTGATGGTGCTTAATGAATTAATTACACTGTTCACAGATTCCAGCTTTTCTAGGGGATTAACCAGCCTCAGGCCTCCCCCTTTCACTCCATGCGTTTTTGCTGGTGTTGTAACACGTAGAACATCCTTCTCCAAAATCCAAACCTACGTTTCCTAAATACTGATTAGGTGAAACCACTGATTGGGCAGAGCGGGGTGGGAAGAGTGAGGCAATTGCAAAAGGGAAGATATGAAATCAGTAGCATTAACAACGCACTGAATTAGAGAAAAGTAATTTTTTTATAGAAGCAAGGTGGGTTTTCCAGTTCATCAGTTTCTCCTGGATAACCGCCCATCAAAAAGATTCTTGCCATAGTATGGTGCTCATTTGGAAATGTAGTTATTGCCCTTATGCATGTCAGGATTCTGTGGTGACATCACTCTCGGTCCTGGCCAAAAATAAGAAAGAAAAGCAATTTGCAAGAGCAACGCAGAGGGATGATAACTTATCAAGGAACTTGAAATGTATATAAAAAAAAGGTAAGGAAAACACAACTTAAAATATAACTGACACCTCCCACTTTCATTCTGGTTTTGATTTTCTAGCATTTCATGGACATTACAAGCAGTATATTAGTAATATGTGTCATAATACACAGTGTGTCAGAAAAGCAGCAAAAGGAGTATGAGTGATGACTGCATAAATCTATACAATTCTATAATATAATTGTTTTTCTATTAATTTTCCAAAGTGTGTCTAGTCTTTGCAAGCAGCCCTTGCTTCTCTCAGAATCACAGAACAGTTAGGGTTGGAAAGGACCTTAAGATCATCGAGTTCCAACCTCTCTGCTACGGGCAGGGACACCTCACACTAAACCGTGTCAGCTAAGGCTCATTATGCCGTTTAGTGTAACATGGTTACACTAGCCTGTTATGGCTATCCCTCGAATGAGTCCTTCAGTAATTGCTCAGGGCAGTCAATCCAGTTATCCCATCTGAGGAATCTAGGGGTTCATGTGCACCAGAAGTGCTTCAACATGTGTGTATTGTTCACTTTGGAGGTTAAATTATATTCAGGGGTGTATTTTTGTTGACTCAGTTTTGATAAGACTGCACAAATAGATAGAAACCATTACTAAGGCACTTTTCACCTCAGTAGCATGGTGTTCTCTCTCTGGGATGTCAAACAGGAGCCTGGGTGTATGGGTGAATGGTGTGTGCACTGTCAGAGGATGGAGCACTAGGACCATACTCTGAATATGTCACCATGTTGCCATCAGGCTACTTATGTACTAGATAAATTACTAAACAGGAAACAGAAACAATCTCTTTAGCAGCTTCTCCCTCCCTGCTGTCATTTCTGATCTGCTGATGAACCTCTCGATGACTGGAACACCATTGCTATTTATGGTTGTCCTCAGCACTGAGCTGCTAATTGTTGCTGCTTTACTGAGAGTGACGAGGAAATGTGACAGCTAAAGATGATATAATTCATGAGAAGAGAAGGCTGTAAAGCAATTATGGAGGAACACACTTTTTACTAATGTTATAGTTGTAATTTAATATATTCGCATTCTGTTATTAAAACATGAGGTTCTATGTACTGATCTGCAGGAGAGTCACGCAGTTCAGGCTATGGCTCAGAAACAGCTATCCACCAACATATGCAATAAAACAAAATGGGGTTTGTACACCTGTAGTCACTTGTATACCACATAAATTGCCAACACACTATGGTAGGGAGCACAACAGGACAGAGATGAAAATGTGATACAAAAATCTATTTCTATTTAGATACTAAATTTAAAATTATTTTCCCCAAGCTTCATTCCATTTGTTAGGTTTTAGGCAAGCAAGAAGTCATTTAGGGCTGTTGTTTTCATCTCTTCCTCATATATATCCCCCAATTTAAAGGCAACAGAGCATGTGGATGGCTCTGGCCTTCAGACACAGATAGGGAAGAACCAGGCACATCCATTTCCCTCTTATCTGGACTGAAGCAGGATTTAATAATTGGCCTCCGCTTTTCCTGGCATGCATGACACAGTTTTCTAAGCAAGAATTATGAAAATGGGAAAGCGGAGGGTAAGCATAATCTGCCACAGTGACTGCAAAGAAAATCAGAGCTGAAGTTCCAGACTCGTACCCATCACGATGTCAGTTCTCTCCCAGTGCTGGAAATACTAAGATCATGTTTCATACATTTGATAGCGTGAGATGTCTGTGGGCTGTAATAAAATTCATTTTTTTTGCACTGTAAATCTTTTCTCCTTAGGCATGGAAGAGGTTACAAATGTGCATGAAATTGAAGTGAAAGTGATTAAATCTCACTCTGACCAAGTACTGACAGATCTGCCTTGCTTTTGGATGCTGTGGGAGCTTCTTTCTTTGCGTCCCATGCTCAAGATAATGAAAACCAGTCAAGTGATGAAACTTATATACCCAAAGAGGATTTTTGCTTCTGTATATTTGTTTTTAATATGCTTTTGGTACAGAGATGCAGATATTTCAAATCCTGTGACTTCTGGAAGGGGATGGGTGTAGATTACCACTTCCCCCACAGCCTCTTGGCGAGCTGCAAAGGAAAGGCTTTTAATTAATTGCTGTGCTTTAACAAAACACTGTTTATTTTCCACGTGCAGATATACAAGTTGCCTTCATCTGGGTTGTGCTGATGTAGGCTGTATGTGGGTGTCTTGAAATGGATGTTTGTAAGAGAAGAAGGAGGGATCCATTTGTGGAGAATGGGAAAAGGCTGAGCTCCTGCTAAGAGAACAACTCATAGCTCATGTGGTTGTCAGTATCTATCTTGTACACAGTGACATCCTTAAAATTAATGCCATGCTATGAAGTGTCTGGGTTTTGTGATGACCAAGGTGCCTTCATTATGCTTCCATCTGCCAGGATGCCCTCTTGCCTCAGCTCATCTGGGGAGGCATTGCTCTTGCCTCTTGATTTTCCTAGGTTGTGACTATTTTCAAGTTGAGAGTTGGTGTTATGCTTATAGAACCAGAAGACTAACGGCAGTGCCAGCAGCACAAGGGAGATGGGATAGTTGCACCTTCCATCCACCCAGACCTGTATGTTAACAGGAATGCCATATGACACTTCATCACTCTGTGTGTCCCTGCAGCAGATCTGCCTGACCTTTTTGAAGCGTGACAGCCAGGCCAGGTTCCACCATAATGTGGGCAAAACACTTTTCAGGCCGAGTTAATGCAAAACTAATGGGAGCTGAAGAATCCTGTGCTGGGCTCTGTTTGATGAGTGCATGTGATGTGTTTACCTGTAGCTGGCCTGAATCTGGAGATTGTTTCCAGTACAGTGGTCCTGTCTGTATATATGACATTATATTCTTCAGTTATGCCTTACACTAATTTATTCTTCTGTTAACATTCACCACCAATTAGCTGAAAAGGTCACTTGTCACTAGCAGCATTATGTAGCCTCTTTTCAAAGAGAAAGGAACCATTTTTTTCAAGCAAGTTACATGATGCAGATGCCTTAAGAGCACATTTATTTGCAGATATGCAGGCAATCAATATCTAGGATCTTTCCTTTCTATATGGTGTTCTGTACTTTCAAATAGCTAGCAGTCCACATGGATCCTGTGGTTTGTTGCTTGTTCCTTTACATGGACCTCAAGAAAGGGAGATGCAGCTGGTCTGGCTACCTCTGTGTAGAAGGAGCAGTCCAGCATTTCAGATTCTGCATGCCACAGCTGTTGGCTCACCTCTGATACATCTAAGTCACCAGCCAGCTGAGGTTGACGTAATTATATGTATATTAATTAACATGTATGTGTTATTTGAGAGAGGACAATCTGTTTTCGCTGTTGGAAAGCTGTCATCCATTAACACTAACAGCAACAGTGTGTGAGATCTGTATCTGTTTTGCATTTAGAGAACAAGGAATGCTCATGTATTGTGGATCAAAGCATGGTGAATTCTGGTAATGTGGATGTTTCATTAGCATTCCCCATTTTCATGTAAATTAATTTCTTTGAGGGAAATCAAAACCATACCTCATGTTAATTGCCAATGATTATGATGAGCTGAGACTCAGTAAAGATTCATTATTAAGGTAGATCGTTTCCCTCATGAAGTCTTGAAATCAAGACTGGAGACCTTTGAAGTTATACATCAGGTGGGCTCCAGGGTCCTGGAGTTAGTGCAGAAAGAGAGCTGCAGAATGCACCAGCTACATAGCCAGAGACATGATCTCCTTTGGCCTTTAAACCTAAGGAAGATTGTCTTTCTTCTCCTAAAGTAACCACGAAGCTTTTATTGACCATTTTATCTAAATTATGGATGATGCTTTTGTCAACTACATTATTCTTGTGAAGCAGAGCAGTGCCAAAGATAACTTTACCGTCTTAAGGCTCAGATGCATGGAGCCCATCTTTTCACAGAGAGATTAAAGTAGTACACCCTATCAACATTATTTCTCGCCTGAATTCACTTGGCAGTGGTGGTTCATTGTCATATTAAAAATGAGAAATGAGCTCCTGTGGTTGAATTTGTGAGAAAACTCATCAGGCAAAATTATCAGGTTTACTGAGAGCTAGAGTAAAACCCCTGAAAGCATTAGAGGGGTTGACATTATAGGAACCAGCAGTAGAGAGTATCAAAATATCCCTTTGTCACAGGAGCTCTGCTGCTATTTGAAATTGGACAACGTAATGGATAAAGCTGAAGTATATCACAAAATAATGTATGTCATTACTTTGTAACCTGTTTCATGATGATATTTCTTTTCAGCATCGTTTTATCTCTCTGCAGCATTTAATAGCATACCACAGTTTATTGAATATTTGCTGTCTAGCCTTGAAGTATGAGTTTTATCCTGCCATGTGTTGAAAACCTTCTTGTCCAAGAGAAGTTAATGGGAACTGAAGATGATCAGAATTTTGTATGATCAGTCCTTGATTGAACAGACAGTTCTGACCCTTGTATGGAAAATAGTCAAATAGATGAACTAGGGTTTCAGAATTATACTGCAAAAAGCTGGAGTTACAAAAGATTGCCTCAAATGACAGTCTTGAAAATAGCTAGGAGTGAAATTGTTTCTTTGTCAGTAAAAAGACAGTGAATGCCATGAAGAATTTTTACATTTGACTGCATTCTCATGTACTATGCTCTCAAAATATTTTGAATTGTTGGTGGCGAGCCTGTCCTTATTTAAGCAAGAACTTCTGAAAATCAGGCTTCCTGGTAAATTAATCATGGTCTGTGATTAATAATGCTTTCTGGCTGTTGGACACGCCAAGTGAAATGTGCACTGGCTGTGGATAGCAGAGGGAGGTGCATTAGGTCTCTGAGGCAGTGGGTGCTCTGACGGGCTAGCAGAGCTCCTCTGCACTGGGCAGAGCACTGGTACAGGCAAAAAAAAGTAGACATTTTCAGCAATCCCAGAGAATAATCCTTATCCCTTTCCTCTTACTTGTCCTCCAAAATGTGTTTTACTGGGGTAGGCACTGGGGATCAGGTTTGTTCATATATATTCAGTTTCTCTGTGTATGGTTGCTTATGATTCACTTTAATGTATTTTGTTGAATACAAGTTACTTAGAAAAACCACAGGTGCTGAATAAGAGTAGTTGATAATAACACCAATGCCTGATAGTTTTAACCTTTTGAGAATATCCATTAGCTTAAACTGATCTGGTGATAATTTGGTTAGAATATTGGATTTTAGTCTTTACTGCAAGAGCATACATACTTCATACACTCAATTCTCTTTTTTAATTTTTAGAAATGTGAATAAATGGGGAAAGGCCTTTTCTATATTCATTGGAACACTGTTCAATAGAAAGGCTCATAAGCCCTGTACATGTAGTAGTTACATCCTAGTTACAGAATTTGCATATAAATAGCAATGTTTTTGTTAACATGCCTGATGGAGAACATGTTATCAGCTGATATATCCCTAACCTGTCAGTGTTGCCAAAGTATTGCAGAATATTTTGCTATGTATTCTGCTACAAATATTTACAGTTTTTACTGTCAGAGGTATGTAGCATCGCTAACAAAGTCGTTGCTGACTGATTTTACTTATATCTGTTTGGTTTAATTTGAAAGCCGTAATTAGGAAAGCTAGTACCTTCATTCCCTTATTGGAAATTCTCAGAAATCATAGGACTTATATAAGAATCACTTTATCCATCAGAAAAGCCAAGTTTAGTCTAGAAGAAAGAACAAGAAGTTGGAGGGAATGTCACTGCTTTTTAAAAAAGAAATCTTAATGGGCTCTAGTTAGAGCTTCTCAGCAGTGAAGTCATACAGACTGCAAGAGTAGAACATAATCAATAGGCAGTAATTTTGTCGATAGTAATAACTGAAGCTAGAGACACCATTTTGGCAAATCTAACAAAGAGCCATCTGCCTAGAGTTGGGTCTGCAGGCATATGCTACCCAAAGGGAAGGTGCTTATGGGGATGCAGTGGCACATCCCTGCCTGCTCTGCAGCCCTTGGACCAGCGGCCAGCCTTTTCCACGCAGGCCTGGGCTCGGCATGGTTTCTAACTGTTCTCTGGTTTACTTCCAGGCCCTGCTGCAAAAAAGAAGTACGTCAGTTATAACAACCTGGTCATCTAGCCCGATCTGCCATGTGGGGCGGAGGTCGGGTGAGGAATTTCATCCACCACTGGCACAGACCTCCTCCCGAGCGCGGGGTGTCCGCCTCGGCGGGGGCGAGGCCATGGCGATGGTGCGGGAAGGCACGAGAGGAGCCCTGTGCTCCCAACGGCTGCTCCCTGAAATACTCTTCATCGCTCTCGGCTTCATACGTCGCTGGCTGGTGCTGCCGTTGGCTGTGGCCTTGGCCCTGCTCCGGCCACGGGAGCCGCTGTGCCCGCGCGCCCAGCTGTGGCGCGGGAGGACCGGCTCCCCGGGGAGGGGTACATTCAGCTACAAGGACTTTAAGGGGCTAATTCTGTCTTTCTGTGTACTTCCAGACTGCAAGTTTTTGAACTTTCTGTACAGTTTGTGAGGATTTTTGCATATTGCCATCTATGTTGTTTCGAGTTCACTGTTTGTTTTTTGAATGCACAGTTTCATTGAGGCCCTGTTCTCTCAGACTTAGCACATCTAAAACCAACTGGCAACTACGGATTTAAAAGACCTGTGTACATGACTTGTATGATTACTGCTGTATCACTGCAATCCATATACGTTATTTTTTTTAACTAAACAAACAAAAAAAGAATTTAAAGACCAAAAACTGTGCTGGCGAAGTTAGTCGTCCCCCCCCTTCACATCTCTGATGGGCTGCAGAGGAAGCGGAAAGGATGGTTGCTGAGTTCTAGTAGAGGTCTTGATATTTGGAATGCATGCCAGTAATGTATTTTATGGTACATGTTAATAATTTATGTTTGATATTTGTATTTGTGTTCTGTTCTTTTATTTAAGGTATATGACTATTTTGCAATAATTTCAATGATTCTTATGATATTTGAAGGAAAGACTATGGCTTTTACATGTCTTGAGGTTTTTTCTTTGTTGATGCCCCACCATGATTGACCAGTGTGATAAGGACTTAAAAAAAGCATGTATGTTTTATACTGTTTGTAATAAGTAATTTCGTTAATCTTGCTGCTTATGTGCCAATTTAGTGAAACCAATCTTTGCCGCAAACTCTTCCCTTCCTTTCCATTCTCTCAATCCTGTGATATTATCTAAGAATGTATCAATAAAGGATTTTGGTTAACTTTTTTTTATTTACTCCAATAAATATATTTTTTTTTCAGTTGTTCCCTTCCCCTCCCCCCTTGTGACTAAAGTTGATGTCAGGATATTGTTGGATGTGAACATCCAGAAACCTGATACAGAGGCACTTCATGCTTTGTGCACAAAGAGCAGCTCTGGAAGAGGTGTTGAGGGAGCTGGCAGGTAATTGCAGGAGAAAAAATAAAAGTGTCTTTATAAGCAGTGAGTTCTATAACAGCCCCAAAAGCCAAGTTACAGTCACACAGAGAAAGCCCTCCTCTTTGTGTCTGATGGTCTCCAAAGCTGTCTTCAACTGTCAAGTCTTCTTAAGACTTTGAAGGTTGCACACCAGAACGCAATTAAATGAACGACTACTCAAAATCAGTCTGCCAGGCAACTGCTGAGTGAGCTGGGGGGGAAGGGAAAAGTTTAGGCAAGAGGTAAGAGAAAGCTCATTCCAATTGCAGCACAGCACCTGCCTGCTACCTTCAGCATCATAACAGCATTTTGGGTGCAATGTGACGATTACTTTGGAAAGTATTTAGCCTCCCATTTTCTCTAGACAACTCGATCAATTATACTGATGAAGTTAATCAACATCAAAAGAAAATTTGACAGCTGCAGCATGGGCCACAGTGCATAGCGATGAAGACCTCCATGTCAGACCTTGATTGACTTTGTGCTTGCAAGCATGGGGGCTGGATAGGTGTTTGCAAAGCCTTCTCACTCCTGTTTTAATATTCATAGATGAAATAATGAATTACAGCAGACAAAAGATGAAATTCTACCCAAGTACACGCTTTGTTAGCAAGAAACAAATTATCAGCCTAACAAACAATGACGGCAGAGGCTTTTCAGCATTATCCTTTTTCTCTGTACTGCCCATAAACAAGGACAGAGCCAGCATTGGGCTAAATAACTATGTTGCCATTAATCAGCAGTCCTTTCTCAAAGACTGCATTTTTGTTTTTCTGAATGGGGAAAAAAATGTTTTGTTGGTTCATTTTTCTCTGCTTTTTGGAGAAGGGGGGAATGAGGAGGAAGGAGGAAATGGTGCTGCTGGGAGGGAGTGATGTGGGGTTTGGGGTTTTTTATTTCTTCACCCAGCTCATGTTGCATTAGAGCCAACAGAGAAGAAATCCTGAGCCTTGCATTTTCCTGCTTATTTTGGTTTCATAGGGGTCTGTGGGCATGCACACGAAGTGTGTATAGCAACCACAAGCCTCATGAGCTGCATTGTTTGCTAAAGGTTAGCTGCCTGATGTTTTACACATCTGGCTGCAATCAGGGCTCCTCTGAACATGCATAGACTCTACATCAAAGTTCTCAACTCATTTTCTTCAGGTTAACAGAGTCAGTCTTAAATGATTTATCCACCGTGAATGGCTTCTAATTTGATCACTGCCTGAAAAAGTAAGTAGATCGTGGAGGCATGAAAGTCTGGTAATATTTTATGTATCAAAGCATTACATGAAGTATGCTCATTTTGATTTGTGTCATTCACTGGTGTCTTCCACAGCCAGAGCATTGGTGAAGCCAGTGCAGGCAAGGTTATATGGTTATACCTGGGCAACTAGAAGTTCAACCAGCCTATGCCTAACTTCTCTATGCACGTGGTGTAGAATGAAAGGAGGCAGACCTATATTTGTACATCTGTATTATACCTAAATATATGATAACATACATTAATAGCTCTCTCTCTAGATGCATGTGTCTCCATATATCAGTAAACATACATATAGACATATATGCATACATATATATATAATTATAATTTATAACCAATATACAATTTTGGTTATATTAAAATATGGATTAAGTATGCTATTCAGTAATTCAAACGCATTAGTAAATGTTTGGATCATCTCTACCTCTCTATATCTATGTATTAAACCTCTGAAGTGAGTCATGGAGGAGATCAGTGAAGCGCTGGTTTTCCAGTTTATACAATGTGAAGATGTTGCACTGTAGACTGTTGACAATTTTTTTTTTATTCCACAACCTGTGCCATGCTATTAGACCCACACAGCACATTGCCAAAGAAAGAAAAAGCCCTTAGCTCCATTTAGAGTCCTTTATTTTACAATTGGCTGTGCTTAACATCAATGCAGCGTTGCTGCTCTTAACATCTTCATCTTGCTACCCATTGACTACACACTGGTATTATGATACCAGATTTGGTCCCTGTCAGTGTGTTATTATATCTGTGAATTGAACAGATGGAAACATAGCCGGCTCTTTGTGTTGAAAACTACAAGTTTTGCGTCATGTAAGTGGTAGCTGTCAACGTTGGGGCGTTGCATGAGTAAGAAGGACTAAGTCTGGACAAGGAAAGCTTGTGGGATTTTCCCCCACGAAAAAAACCATGAGCTTCTGTTAGCAGGTGCTGCAAAAACGTGTAAAATTAAAAGTGGCTCTAGCATAGAGACCTCAGCCTGTATAGAGCAGGGAGATGATTGCTTGAGGTAAGTGTGTATAGAGCAAAATGTGACCATGGTCTCCACACATCCGTGGAAAGCTGTCCTTCAGCTGGAAGAGATTCAGACTCCAGAACCATGAGAATAACCTCCCAATGTGCTGAGCAGCTACTCACACATATGCTCAGCCTCTGGCATGCAATCTATAGCATGCACTCAAGAGAATAAATTCTATTACTTCTCATCATGATGACTATACTGCAAAAAATGCCTGTGTGATTATGCTAGGAAAAAATCATGAAGAATGGGAGTGATTTTTTTTGTTGCCATTTATTATTTAGTCTGAATTATACCCAAATTGTTTTGCTATGTTAATGCCAAGTTTATTGTTCATAAATATCATTGCAGAGATAAGCTTTCTGGGCATGCTATATGATAGATAATGACAATTATTTAGGCTGAGTCAGAGCTTAGTCTTCATTTGTGACATTAATTGCCTTTATATATAATTAAATGCACTATAATGCTTCCATATACAGAATCTGTGCATCCATGAAAGTGCTAATCAAACATATTTATTAATTTCTAAGAGAGTTTTTTCTTAAGGCTTTGATACAGTTGAGTGTTTTTTGGTAAACAGTCTTTTTGATGTTTATCGAAATATTTTAATAATTGCTTTTTTGTGCTACAGGCATAATTAATATTATTTATAACTAATTAATAAAAGCTGAGAGGTGAGGCTCTGCTTACATCCGGCTCAGTGGGCGCTCTGCCTTTGACTCGCACAGAGCCAGAATTACCCCACCAGCCCTCAGCATCCCTGGCCTTTCCCAAAACTTCTTCAAAAAGACAAATGTTGAGGGTGGCTGTATGCAGGCAGTTTCACCAGCTGGAGTTGCGTAAGATTTGACTTCTTACCTGTGGCCTTGTTTCTCTGTTATTCACCTTCAGCCCACACTTTGGAGGAAATAGATCTGAACTTCCAGCTTGCACAACTGGGACTACCAACATCAATTCGCTATTTTTTTTGTAAGATTGCCAGTCATCGCAGCATTATTTAGTATTTATTGAGAGAAAGAAGAATGGGGAGAGAGATGGGGGAGCAAGTGAGAGAGCTGCTCTATTTGAACCTGTTCTTTCGGTCTCTTGAGAGCATGTAGGAGCCCGCTGGTGCACTCAGCTTCTCAGCTTCCTTGGAGGGATATGTGTTGGTTTTCCAGCATCTCACTGGCAATGGCTGCTAAGAGGAGCATGTTTACTCCTGCCAGCAGTTTGGGAAAGCCCATCCAGGTGATTAATTGCTTCCTAGGCACTGAGCAAGCCACCAAATTGTTAAGAATCATATGGCAAAACCAACGGGCTCCAGGGCAGGCTGCTATTCATGCTCACTGCCCTGCTCAGCCTTTGGTGCCTTCAGCCCTTCTCCTTGCAGGCTGCAGCTCGCCTTGCTGGTGAGAAGTTAACCTGCTTCAGGGCAGGTTAACATCTCTTCTCTACCCCACCTGTGCTACTGAGGTGTCCTCCAGCCACACGCTGCATGTGGGGTTAGTTTGCTTTAAGCCTGGATCAATCATTCCCTGAAAAGTCTCCTTCTGCTGTGTGCCTAGCGAGAATTTACAATTCAGCCTTCATAAGGGTGTCTGCAGTAGCAACACATTGTAAAGCCTATACGAGTTGTTTTACCCTGCATCATGGTCAGTAAACCCAGACCTCCAGATGGGGCAGGGTTCATACTGCCTTAACTGATATTCTTAACAGCTTGTGTATAGGAGTGCAATTATTTTCTAAGATGTCTACTTGCTGTTCACTCTCTTGAAGCAGCCACCAAGCTTTGTGTTTTATCACACGTTTATTTTCAGTAGTTGTTTTATTTTCAGAAACTGCTTTTATTTTTTACTTCCCAAGAAGAGTACTTTCTTCTTTTCCCTTAAGAATGAGCTCAACTTTATTTTTCCCTCCTTTTTTTGTTGCCCATAGTATAGTTGGCTGCATATAATGTACCAAACCAAAAATAGACCCTGTACAGAAAATGGACCTACAGGGAACAGTACCAGATTTCCCTTCCAACTCCTGCTGGAACTGACTCAGAAGAGCTAGGATGCATTCTGCGCTGCTAAGCAGCACAAACCAGCAACTTCAGTCTCTCTGGGTCATCAGGACCAGGGAAGAAGTCTGGATTTAAGACTGTAAGCAGGATTCAGAAGCCAGAGCAGCAGTGCTGTCCAACCCAGCCATGCCACTGCGGGGAAGGGGACACATTGCTGGCATTATCCTGTCTCTGAAAGCAGAGGCAAGTGTGGGACTTTATTTTCAATTATTAATACTTTGTTGTTGATGAATACTTAGTCATCAGTGTATTACGTCTCTCTCTCCCTCCTCTGTCTCCCTCCCGATCATTTTATTAGCAGCATGCTCACACAGTTCCTGCAAGCCATGGAACAAAAGGCCCAGTTCTGCTCCTTGGGATCAGGAAAGTAAGTACATGTTCCCACAACTGTTCTCAAATCATACAATGTGGGTGTAAAAGAACTTGACCAATGGCAGCATGTAATTAAAAAGATGATTTTTCAGTCTGGACATACACAAGTGATACAGTGAGGTAAGAGGTAGAAAAGACTAGAGTTTTGGACATCTGTGGACAGATGGCTGAAAAGGACAATAATTTACATATGGTACTGCCTGCATATAACATGTTTAGTGGACTTTATTGCGAAGCAATATAATGAAATTAAAAATGATCCATTTTCAGCAAGGATACAAAAAAAGTGCTTGAAATCCCTCAAGAAGCTGGTAAGATGTGTGTTCAGCCAGAAATATCCATTCTCATGGCAGAAGGCTGAGCTACCCCAGTGTGCTTCCTGCATGGCAAAGTTGCAAACGAGTAAGATACATAAATAGGGAGGTGTTGGCTTGTTTTTCAGAGTGACGTGCCAACAGCTCCCTTAAAAACAAGGCGAAAGCACACTTGTACCAATAGCACTGATGTGAATAGCTTCTACGTGGGCACTGGGTGGCTTCAGTGGGTAAACTGGCTGCGTAAGTTGGACTTTGGGAAAACCAGCTTCCATCCTCCCACGCCAGCAACTTCCCAGCCCTCAGATCTATCAGTGCCAAGTCAGCACAGGCTCTGCAATACGGTGGCGTAAAAGTGTTAAAAC
>JANRGW010008776.1:573-15803 GCA_024733675.1 Psilopsiagon aymara | reverse complement strand
GGGTACCCTTGAGACCTGCCTGCTGATTGTGATGGGGGTCACCATGTTGGCATGCATACAGAGTGTGTTTTACCCATAGTGTGTTTTGGGTTAGCCAAAATCTAAGCAGTGCTCAAGACCAGGTTGGACGGGGCTTTGAGCAATCTGCTGTAGGGGGTGGGGTGGGGTGTGGGGTGTGTGGAAGTAGGTGAGCTTTGAGGTCCTTTCTAACCCAAACCATTCTTTGGTTCTAAGACGGAAAACAAACATGTGATTTCTCATTTAACCTTATTTCTCCTTCATAACAACAAGAATCACAGTTGGAAGATGGTTTCATACTGTATAGAATGGAAAACACATCTCCCACTAACTGCCATGGATCAGCTTAGCAAACTGCCCTTTTGATCTTTATGTATCCTTCTGAATGCTGGGAACAATCCTGGTTTTCCTGCAGGCTCACTGGAGAGGCAGCTAGGACGTGATTTTCAGTCAGTAGAAATGTGGCAGAACTGTGTGTCTTCTGCTTTCTGAGGTGACTGGTGCCCATGCCTTCTCAAGAGCTGGCTAGCAGATTCCTCCCTCCATGGGATGCTAGAAAAACCATGCTAGAAAGGCAGGGGTTCAGTGCTGGCTAGTCCTGATGCCAGATTTTCTTTGGTGAGCACGAATTTGAGTGAGACTTCTGCTTGACCAATGTAACAGTGATCTGTTACATTGCTGAGATGTTAACCTGCTAAACTGCCATTTACAAATTCAGACAACTAAGTGTTTTCTTCTAATCCCATAACACAGTGTCACTGCCTGATATGGATGGTGTGATAAGAGTATGGTTTCACTGAACTGACGTTATACATGTGTCCACAGCTTTGTCTGTTGACAGTTACACACTGTAAAATAATCCCTCACCTCACTGGCAAATCTCTCTTCAGTCTGCAATTAAGTCCCCTCTATAATTCCATATTTTTGGCTGAGTTCACAGCAGTACAGCTATTGCAAGTGTACCGAAATGGTAAATAACTTGCCTATTATTTTTCCTAGTCACCTTTCTCCTGGTCTCTACCTAAGTTGTGAATGCACTGGAGAAGAGATCATCCTTGCTTAATGCCTGACAATTCCTTAGCTATTAGGGAGAGCTACAATAAATTTTTTTGGTAAAAAAAGTACATATATATACGTTAGATTCTATTTTCACTACCAAAAAAAAAAAAAAAAAAAAGGGAAAAAAAAAAAAAAGCCATGCCATAATCTGATTTGGTGTGATTATACTGTAAACAGGGCATAAGCAATCAAAAGGAAAATAACCCACAACATTCACACCATTGAGACACTGTGTAATGGTAATCACTGTTCTTCTCTGCTGTTTGAAATATTTTCCAAGTGTCCTGAAAACTGCATGGGCAGCAGGATGTCAAAGGCTTTAATGCTACTGCTAAGTAGAAATCATTTTTCTCCTGGAAAATTTCAAAAAGAAGAAATCATAGCTCTTCATGGCAAAAGCATTAGGAAAAAGAGACCACCAGAAATATTTCTGACAAGTCAGTCCCATGTTTTAAAAAGTTTAGTCCACTTAAGGAAAAATTACAAATGTTGAATTTCAAAGACAGGCATTTTCTACCTGAGGATGCCAAAGAATTTTTTCAGTGTTGGTTGCTGAATTTAATAGGAAGCATTTCCTCCACTTTATGCATGGAGAAACAGGAACAAAAATTTGTTTGCCTTCAGCTCATACTTTCCCTTTTCCCCAAGAACTGTAACACTTCCTGTGCCACACTGAGACCCAGCATTTTAAACTGGTGCTTTAGATTACCTGTAAGACTACAGACTTTGTTCCCAAACAGCATGGCCTCCTCCACCTGCTGCAGTGCTAGGGCAGAGCCCTGCCAAAGAACCTGCCCTGATGCAGAGACACTGTGCTTCTCCTGCTCTTTGTGGAGAGATCCTTTTTTGTCTGATAGCCATGCTCAACATTTCCAAATATTTCCCCTTTTATTTCACAGCATCCTTTTCGGTTTTGTAACAGCTAAGGATATAGTTATTTACTGTTATTGCATTAGTATCCAGAGGTCCTGCCTAGCACCAGAACCCCACCACAGTATGTACTGCATGCAGCACAATTTAAGATGTTCTCTCTCTAAAAGACTTACAAATTAAATGAATGAAACAGACCCAGGCTGGGAAGAAGAGATTGCATCTGTCAGTGTGTTTCAGACCCTGAAACTGAGTCCAGCATCACACGTGAATACTGCAGCAGAGGAAGTCTGCAGAAAATTTCAAAAGATAAGGTTAAATTCATCTTGCTGACAAAGTCATTGTCCCTGAGCAATCACTCAGCTCTGTGGCACAATTAAATACTCACTGGCCTCCCGAGAGCACAAGCACAACTCTGGTGATTAAGGCATTCTCCTGAGAGGGGCAGACATACATTTCAGGCCTTTTGCCAAAGAACACACAACGTGAAAGAGTTAAGCATTCATCAGTGCAGGCTTTTCCCATCCCAAGCCATGGCTCCTGACTGCTAACCTGCAAAGTTGAGCTGCATCTTTCTGGCCCAAAGAATACTTAAATAATTAATTCGAAAAGAAATAGTTGATGACGTGGGATAGGACAGAACAGGACAGTAGGGTAGCTCAGAGTAGTGTATAGTACACTAGAGTAGAACAGAATATAGACATATAGAAATGTAAAAATACAGAAATACAGAAATAGAGAAATATAAAAACAGGCTAGGCTAACCAACAACACACGAAGAGCATTATCATTTCCTCAGATGTGGATTCAGCTTCTCTCAGTAAGTTAAAGTGCTGATGGGCCTCAACACTGAGCTATTGAGTTGACAAAGGCCACTCTGCTTTTTGTTACCTGCTTATGGGCTTGTCTGTGGATAAGGCTGCTGTGAGAACCAAGGGTAACTTCAGGGCCCTGAGCACAGGCTGCAAAGAAGTGCTTCACTAAACTTTCATGTTTATCCATTATAATTCAGTATAACTGCTGCCTGAAATGGTAGTCCCATCTCCTTCAGCTTGCCTTTCTCAAACTCCAGGAAGCACAAGGACATCATGATTTTAATGCCAGATCTAGCAATGATGTGGGTATGGGGCTTGTCAGATCAACTTGTTGATTTGACAAAAAATGTATCAATTCTTTTAGATGTTGTGGCATGGTGTTAATAACTGTCCTGTGGCCACTGAAATTGGTATCTCCAAGATAAAACGTCAGCAGGACCCTAACTCAGTGATGTAAGACTGGAGCAGACCCAGTCTTTGGCATTTATTTGTTTTCTGAAGAGATTCTCTATTCACTATGGTGGCATTGAGAGAGTTACAGAAGGAAGACAGGTAACCAACAGACCCAGCAGAGAACTGCAGGGTCAATATGCAGGCGAGTCCCTAAAAGCCAGATATGCTGCACTGAATGTTTCAGTGCTGAGATCATCTTTTGGATCTGGGTCACTCTGCGATGATGCAGGTGGTTTCAAATGTAAATGCAGACCATCACATGGATGAGGCATATATTCCTGGGCAAAACTGGCAGCTTTACCTATGTTTTTCTGTTTGAGAAATGATTCATAAACAATCAGATTGGTTCTGGCTCTATGTGGGAGATTGCACTTGAGCATGGGGCAGCCTTCTAGCTGAAAGCTAGGCTAAATTACTCACTGAAAGCAGAAGCCTTCTTTAGCATTTAACACTTCCTTTGCATTTAACAGCAAAACTCAGCAAAGCACCAGCTTTTATTTATACTTTGTCCGACTCAATCCCCCAAGGCTCAAAAGATTCCAAATGCCTCTGGAGTATCAAAGCTTCAAATACAGTGTAGACTTGGCTATATTTCCCCTCAGCCATGAGCATGGCAGTCATGGAGATGGGATGAATACTCCCCATCTAAATATTTTAAAACCTGTGTTTAGTATTAATTCTGTCACTTTTTAACCTGTTAGTTTGGAAACACTCATCTGACAACACAATGCCCAGTGCTTCTGACTATGTTGCACTTTCTAAGAGATGATTTTGTGAGCTCAGGGTGCTTGCTGGAATGGGAGGGCTATGGTGCTTTAGGGTGAGATTAGCCAACTGATAGAAGAACCTGCCCTGAGGGAAATGACTGGCCAAGATGCTGGCAGGAAGTGACAGGATTAAAATATACAACATGTGGCACATCACAGTGGACATATGAAGAGTCTTCCTCCCTTACTCTACCACATGGATTGAGTCACACACTTTAAAATCCGTGCTCTTTGCAAGAAGGAGCTGTTCAACTTAAATCTATTCCTTCTGTAAATGAAAGCTGTCCTTCAAATTTCTTTTGTTCTGCTGCTTTTTTTTTTTTTTTGGTGGAAATTTTCCTTTGTTGTCAGTCTGGCCCTGAGGTGCAAATCGTAAACCTCTCTAAACATCAGCAGCTCTAGGTAGATACCTCCTTGGTATCTTCCTATCTTGGCTAGAGGCATGTGGAGTTACAGAACCCCAACTAGAGTGCACTGGTACCTTGGCTGCTCCTGCCCTCTCCTGTGCAATTATCTTGGGGGAAGTTATGGATCTAAGCCAGGGAAACTATATTCATAACAACCATTATTTAAGCCTTCTACCAGGTTCTGTCCTTGCAGTGGGAACTGACAAACTGTCAAAGTTGACAGCGCCATGCCAGCTTATTGCACCAGAACACTTGGCCTTTTCTTTCCTCACATCTCCTGAGCTTGGTTACTCTCCTGAATGAACCCTGGCTCTCTCCTGTCCTTAATAATATCTCCATGCTCCGTATACTCCCTCAGCCTCCCTTTGATTAGTGCTCCCAAAGTCTTCCTCACTGCTGACGTCAGGCACAAGCACAACTCTGTAATGTCCCGACAGCCCTTTTCAAACACTGGCTTTTAATCAGGTGTTCTGTTTCCCCAGCACTTCCTTCTCTCACAGAGTGTATTTGAAGTGTGGCTGCCAATAGTGTGGGGTTCCTTCTCCACTGCCTTATTTTATTGTTTCTATACAGGATTCTAGGCCAGAATTTTGTAGCTTTTCAGATGCTCTGATTTTATACATTTTTTCTTTGGTGCTGTGTCGTGATCCTAATTTCCTTCAGGATTTCTGCTTCCTCTCCTGGGAAATTTGTCTCTATTTCTGGCATCTGTCCTTCCTAACCCTTCCCTTTTTTTTTTTTTTTCCCTTCCAAAGACAGGGGAAAAGAATCCATTTAATATTTTTCTGTAGTAACGTCTATCTCATCTGTCAATAAATTACCCTTTGCCATCTCTGTGAGACCCCTTTGTCTCCCTTCCCTGACCTTATTCTATACCTTGCCTGTTTTTTTTTTAAGGGAGGATGCAATATCCCTGGGCTGTCATTCCATGAGGAACAGCTGTCACTCCTCACATAGTGTATGTGTGTATGTGTTTAAGGAGGGAGGGGAAAACTGGGGGGAATTAGGGGAAAGCAGGGAGATGCTACTGGGAAATATGATGGTCCTATTCACAGTGAAGAGTGTTTTTTCATTCATGATATTCGGCTGCAATTCTGCCTGTTTCTTCTAGTGGTGTTAGACATTCACTTTCTGATTAACAGAAATCTAATGCTTATCTCTCTGAAATATAACCACAAGAATATTTATTAAACATGGTTTTAAAAATCATTATGCATGCATTTCATAAATTTCTCATTTATTTACAGTCTCTGCAACTGTGAATGCTATCTCACTGTCAGAGCTACAGTTTAATACTACAGAGTAGGTATTCAGAAAGCTTATCTGTGGCTAAAAAACACGTGACTTTTCCATATATTTTCAGTGTTGCAAGCTGAAATGCTCACTGAAACGGTTAAAGGGTGTGGATTAGACCTGCATGCAACTAGCTAAAGGTGCAGACCTGCAAAAGGAAGAGACAGATCCATGAATCCAGCAATTCCTTTCCTTACTCCTCCTCGTGCTGTTTGAAGCACTGCAGTATCCTGGAGAAGTCTTCATGGAGCATTTCCTGTGCATCTTGTGGTGTGAGGTCTGCTCTGTGCTGGTCACACATAGTATAAGGTACAAGTTCCCTTCTTGCCTCTGCTCCCTACACAAATAAATCAGCACCAAATAGAAAAGCAAATTCTGGCTTTGATCAAACTTTACCAATATAAAGAAACTTTAACAAATTAAAGAAACAAAAAAACTAAAAAAAATTCACTGAAGAAGTCCTCACCTTTGTAGCATCTGGTAGTTATATTTCTTAATACATTTGTTCTCACAAAATGGACATCAACTAAGGAAATACAGTTATTATCTGTGATGCAGGTGCACAGCAAACACACACCAAAGTGACCTGAAGGTGCAAGACACACCACATAATGGTGCCCTAATTCTCCAAGCACTTGAGTCAGAAACCTGCTGAAACACACCATGAGTCTTGTTAAATCCACCCTTGGAGTTTTCTTCATTTGGAACCAAGCAACAGGAGCTTTAAGCACAGAGGTGTTCCAGCAGCCAACTGATGAACTTCAGCCAAATCAAAAAATATGTCTAGATATAACATACATACCAAACTTGTCACTTCCTTGTCCTGTGCTAGCAGGACATCAGCAGAACATCTTTTATCTTAAAACCACTATACTACTTATTTCACAACTGCCTTGTGAGTTATATCTGGTCTGGCTCTTTCTCTCACATCTGGTGGCTCTGACTCGTAGTCTCTGTGGGATTTAGCTACCCTAACTGAAAGGTAACCTATCTCCGCAGCCAGAGATAATAAATTCTTTAGCCACCACAGCAAAATACATTTATTATTATCATTACAGTGTCGTGATTTAAGCCCAGCCTAGGACATAGAGTAATATAGTATTATTAGTAAACAAAACCAGTAATGTCTTAAAACTCTCCAGGATGAATCACCAGCCAGAGCCCTTAATTCCCATGGGATGTAAGGTCATGGTGCTGGAAACAGTCTCATACCTGCAATGACTAAGGCTCTGTCTGCATATGAAAATAAGGTTTTCAAATGTGTCCTCCTACTAGTAGCACTAACCCTGCTCTACCACCAGGAACAATGCTGGGAGTCTGCTGAAGAACAGCTCCTGGCTACAGCCATCTTCAGCACTCTCCTATGTTAATTATTAAGGTCTTTTGTAAAAAGACAACCTGAGGCAACCTGTCCTACCTGCACCAACATTCCCAGCCCTGACTCTGAGAAACTGTTAAATAGCCATAGTAACAGATTATTAAAATCTTGATGATGAGTGAGTGTGGATTGAATAATTGTCTGCTCAGAAAAGAGGTGCCTTTTTCTCATTCTCTTCCTGTAGTTGAATCCTTATCTCCTGGATAAATAAAAACAAACCTCCCCAGTTATTAGTGTTCTTGTTCATCCTTTGACTCTTGATTAGATTTACCCCAGATACATCCCTTTGGCAATGAAAGTGGAATCAATACCTTTCCACTGCAAGCTCTGGTGGAATTCTCACCCCCTGCTCCACCTAAAGTTCCTTGTTTTCTGAATGGCTGTTAATTACCCGTCCTTTCAGCTCATGTCTGAGATATACCTTCCTAAGTGATCACTCACTCTGATCAACACACTGCTCTGCATCACATTGAATCTTTAGCTTATTTTTAACCCTCAGCACTTGAGGCTAAAACTGATACCTTTATGAAGAGAGAAACTCATGGTGATAGCTGCTTCACTTGGGCTGCTTCTCCTGTATTTTTCAGTGTTTTCTCAGATGAGGCCTCAGGATTATTGCAAACCAGCTGCTCAATTAGGCGAAAAGAAACTCTAAGGGAAAAAAAGGAACAGAGCCAGCAAATTGCTTGAGATAACAATCTCCCCCCACCCATGTGTCTCAGTAACTAAGAGGATTATCTGAACTTTCTGTGTCACACCAAAACTGACAATAAGCAACAGTGACTTCCCCCCCCCGCTGGCACTTGTACCTTCACATGTTTCATTTTCTTGCCCATACTACTGCCTTGCCCCTTGCTGACTGTATGACAAACTTGGGGATGAACATGATGGCTTTCCTTTCCTTTAAGATTTATGACTCAAAGCCAAACAAAACCCAACTGTAGTTATTACATGCTCTGTTTCCTCCTAACAACAACTCACTCTTAACAGTATAAGCTAACCAAGGAAACATGGAAATAGGGTTTACTCAATCTCACCTGATCTATCTGCTGTTTGCCAGAGACACAAACAGCAGCCTCAGGTCTGCCACCACGGCAGGAGGCAAAAAGGCACCCCTTGGGAGCAGGATCAAACCTGTACAATATATATAGCAGAAGTCCCATTAAAATTCAAGGCTACTGAGGCTCCATGTAGATACAGCACTACAAGCAATGAGATGATGTTTATTTCAGGTAAAGATTTACCACTGTGTGGTAGGAGAATTACCCAGGGTACTTTAGCACTAAGGGGTAACAATCTTTGGCAACGGGCTCTGTTGCTAATGATTGTAACAGCCCCATTTTCTTCTGACAATGGTGTACATGTAGTGAAAAAAATATGGCTTTTGGTTGATCAAACATCAAATAATTCCAGTTTCTATATCAAACCAATTCCTTTTTGCTGAGCTGCACAGAATATCACTTTACATCAGGTGAGCAACTCCTTCCATGACCCTGAACAGAACTTGTATGAAGAGACATGAAGTTTGTTCTAAAAGACAAGACAAAGGAGGAGTATCCTCTCATCAACACATGCTCCCTCCCCTTCTCCACCCTTTTCCACACAAGAGCACAGCAGGTGGTGGTGGAGATACAAAAGGTGAGTGCCTCTGATACCCAGAGGGCCACATGCAGGCACACTGACCAAATAAGCAGTTTTGCCGCCAGTGAGGAAGTGGAAAGCGAGAGGAAGCAGGACAAGCAGAACTACTTTCACACTAATGTAGGTACCAACACCTGGAAAAGGAATATTGTGATAAAACAAACTGAGACTCAGGTGACTGACACCAGCGTAGGGATTGTGGGAAAATGCTGGCACAGCAAAATGTATAAGAACTGCTGGAGTTGGGTCATAAACTGAATAGGACTCACCTGTGTCTGTAAGGTGTTTTACTGAAGTAGGCATCTGTACCGCGTACCCCTTTGTTGTGATACAACTCCCTGAACCAAAATTAAATCACTATGGCATTTCTGCCATGTTAAACGGTGAGAGCAGATACTCCTAGGCCACATAAATTCAGCAAAGTAGTGTTTTGGGGGTCTCTGTACAGCTTTATTTGCGATCAAAGGGCATGGTGTTGTGGGGGAGAAATACCTCTAGACAGATTTAGACTTTTACTCCAAAAACCTCTTCTGACTGAGGCACTGTAAAAAATGACCAGTGTATTGCCATGGCGTGAGGACTGCCTTGTCACTCTATAGCAAGCCCTGTCTCGTTTATATGGATCAGCAGTTTTAGTTCAAAGGGATCTAGGTCCATTCTCTTTCCCTATTTACATGAAATGGGACTAGAGTGGAGCATGGCAGCCTTTTAACAGTGCCCCACAGCACTGCAAGAGTTCTGCCTAGACAGTGAAGGCCACCGTGTCCAATTGAAATTACAGAGGAATTTGGGGTAGGCAGAATGTAATTACACAATTGGAATTTAAACTGTGAAATTAAAAGGAAATATTCAAGGATGAAGGGGCAGAGAGAATCCCTAATCTTCAGCCAGGCTAGGCTGTGTGACAGAAAAGTCCCTTTCTGAAAAGAGTGTAAGCAAAAACCCTGTCCTGGAAGAAAGGGAAGTAGAGACAATGTTTTCAAAAGCACCCTAACTCCAGCTGTGTTTGTTTCTTAGGCTATGTCTATTCCACAGAAAACCTTGCAGTTGCAAAAAGGGGTCACAAGTGTCCCTTTTGGCCCCCTCTTCACTGAGGTCAAAACCAATTTGGTTCCTCATGTAAGCAGCACCAAAGCATTCCTACGGTCTTGATTTGGAGAAATCTCCAGGAACTCAACAACAAAGTTTTAAATTGACAAGCAGGTATTTTTTATTGCAGCACCAGGGGACACAGGGGATAGCTCCTCCAAGCATCTCTACCAGGCTGTGATTATACTGTCGTTAAGCATACATATTCATTAGATTACAAACATTACATCATACTTTTAGAGAATGCCTCCTGTATGCACACAAAAAAGTGGTAGTGGGCTTTCAGACCCCTGGTGGTTATTCCTTCATCACTTTGTTTTAGGATCATTGTCATATCAGTAACCACCAGGTGGTTCTGGCAAAGCTGATCTTAGTTATTTCCTTTTCTCTATAGTCGCTAACAAAGCCTAACATTCTTGAGGTTACTTATTTACAACCCTATTCTTCACTCAACCCCATTCTTCAAAACACCCTATTCTTCAGTCAACATCATTCTTCAGTCTACAGCAGAAAGCATGCTGTATGACTGGTGAAAAAACAGGAGCTCATCCCTCTTTTTCATAGAGGTACAAAACAGACTGTCCTTCTATATGGGGTCTGCCAGACTGCAAGCATTCTTGCTATTAAGAGCTGAGCTTTCCCTGAGTCTTAGTTACTAATCGTCATAAAAAATATTATGTATTTTTAAGGGCTACGCTGTAGTAAGGGAAGGCAGAGAAAACCATTGAAAGCAGATCTGTGGCAGCTTTAGAGTGGCAACTTGAATCAGACAATTGCAAGAAATATGAATCAACCTGTAGGACCCTGCTGTTGTCCCTCTCGGAGCAGAGAGACAGGTAAAGATGGATCCAGCCTTGTGAATCTCTGGGGCCTTTCAATCAAGCCACTGTAGAGAATCAAGCTGCTCTTCTTAGGCTGCCCAACCACATATGCAACTGAAGACAGCTACTGAATTTCTCTGCCTTAGTTTACCATTGCTAAAAAAGCACAGTGATAAGTTTCCTGTATCTTCTAAATTGGTGATTTGTAAGATGCAATTGATTAAAATGGGAAGGCACTCAGATGCTGCATTAATGACAACCAGTGAAATAGATACAAAAAACTAAGCGAGAAAAAGTGCATCCAAAGCACCAAACAGCAAGAAACAGATTGAAAAACCCACCTGAAAAGATGTCTTCCTAGTGATTACTTCTCCCTTTCTTGAGGATGTGTGAAGGTTCTGAATTATGGTTTTTCTTTTTTTTCTTTTAACATGAAAAACATGCTTCTTTCTGTCTGTGCTCCGTTTCTTACCTTCAAAAAAGCAGCTAGCTGCACGTGGGAAGGGCAGAGTATTATAAGATGGAACAAGTTCCCTGCTTACAATTTCATTAGCTGGGAGACTTAGAGGATCAGCAACAAGTCTCAGAAATGAGAGACTCAGGCTCATCTTTTCTCCAATCCAGAGACAACAGAAGGGGGGTGAAAACAGAGCTGGAAAGCAATCTGGTCAAAGGCAGCCAGCAGTGTGTGCAGGGGAAAATAACAGCCTATATACACAATGGACAATCTCCATTCCTCTGCTGTTTGGGCTCAGCACTCACAAGGTGCACAGGAAGGAGCTTTGAAGGCAGGGCAGAGCATAATACTGGAAAAGGATGGAGCTGGTGGGTCCCAAGCCTCAGAGGTGAGGGCACAGAGTCTCTACCACCCTTGGAACAGGAGGAGGGTGGACAGCAACACAACAGAGAAAGGACAAACAGGTTTGTGGTTAAAGTACTGAACACCACAGCCTCGGAGCACTTAGGCCAAGGCTGGGTCCAACTGATGAGGCTGTGACATTGGAGGAATTATGCATGGTCTTTCTACTGCTTTTCATGACTTCTCCTCGATCAAGGAGCTACTAATCCAATTTTCCCCATGCTCTTTGCCTGCCATCTCTCTAAATTATAACGTTTTTGAGATACGGATGGTCTTCTGTTGTTGTTGTTCATTTATTGATAGCACATTCAAAAAATAAGACTGTAACAGACAGACTGCTGGTCTCTCTGAAAGGGCATGTATTACACATGAAAAATGGTAAACAGAGACACAAAAATGAGTTTAATTAAAGTTGATGCAGTCCGAGCAGTCTGAAAGTGGAATGAGTTGAGAGGTTTTGGGGAGGTATGTGCAAAAGCCTAAGGGGCAAAGAATGACTTTCATGGCAGTAGCCTCTGCCGCAGCATTTGGAGGACCAAAGGGAATGCTGAAGCAACCATGACTCTACAAATAGGGCCTCCTTGAGGAAGGAAATCAGCTGTGAAGAGGATAGAAAGAAGGGATATTGTGTGAGAAAAGCAGCATCTGGGATTCACATCTGAGTGGCACAGTGGAACTGGAGCAGAGCAGATAGGTTCACTCTTCTCCATACTCTAGATCTGTGTGGGGAAAAGGGTAATTTCCTTCCCAATGTGCTTTTTGCTTAAATACTGTGATTTGTATTTCTTTTATCCCCTGCCTCCCCACCTTAAAAAATAAAAATTGTCTCTGAAACACTACTGAATTAATTCTAGCAGGAGACAGACAATTCAGAAGGTAACACAGCAATCACAGAAAATTTTGGGCTACAGACACAAGAGCAGACAAAGGAGAGCTAGGAATTAGGAAGTATCTTGATCAAAATGCAGACAATGGACAGAGACATACTGCAGAGCTTTAAAAGATCCTGAAATACTATTTCTTCCCTTTACAGGTGTGTTGAATTTTAAAACTGTATTGTTTTTCCCAGTCAGGAAATATTTTCAAAGCAAAATCCCTGCAAGATATGATTCTACAAGGCTGACATGTCCAGCAAGAAAACAGAAACATGAGTACCGCAAGTTGCTTGCTGCTTTGGGCTGTTTCAGCAGAGGACGTAAGTGTGTTCCTAAACACCATTGTGAGCCCAGTCTCACTGACTGCAGCCAAACAATTCAGTTTCACACTTATGTCTTTTTATGACTCCAGAGCGCTCAGCTTCTTGCAAGAAACTTTGTATCATCCTTGCGTCCAATTATCTCAAATTTCAAATATTTCCAGCAAGTTTCTCATGAGTAAGACACCAGTCAGGCACTATGTAGAAAGTAACACCAAATAGTAAGTTTGCAGAAATCACAAACTGTTTGCAGACAACTCACAACTGAAAGAGAGGTAAAATTTTTCTTATAAATTATTCATCACTAATGATTTGGCTAGCTTTCCTGGATATACAGCCGCAGGGATGTATGACACCTTGGGGAAGGCATCAGAGCCGCATTCAAATTAAAGTAGGGAAGAGGATGCAGATATAGGTTGAGAGCAATCTTTAAAGGGAAAGGGAGAGCAGCTATGGGGCCAAACAGAATGAAGTTCTCTTTATAGCTGGTCAATTAGGAAACATGGAGAAAGTTAGTAACAACCAGGAAAAAACCCCAACCCAAATCCAACCAAAACCAAAAAAAACATACCCCCGAAGAAAACCACCCACCCATCTGTTTGTTTTCAGACATCTTTTCTTTGGAAGCTATGGGTTCTAGCTAACTGCAGAAGCTGAGCAAGAGCAAAGGTGTGGTAATTGGAGCAAATTCTCACCTGTGACTACTTCTATTAGTGACTAGTATACTACTACTCACTTACTGCTATGGGGAAAGAGGTTAGTAGGAAGTACCATGCAGGACTGAGAAGAGTCTACAGGTGAGATGGGAAGATACAAAAGAGAATATTCAGCGTAAGCAGGATTAGAGCTGTGCAGATTCTTAATCTAGGCAGCCCTTTCTCTACACCTTTATCTGTTGTGCTGCAGCCACTGTGTGGCCATAAAACTGGATTAACTGGCCTGCGAGGATCATGGCTGAACAGAAGAGGAGCATGACAGTATGCCTTTGTTTACATGTTCACTTCTGAGAGTGAAACACAGATCTTCCTAAGACAAAGCTCTTAATTACTAGTATGGAGTATCATTAATGAATATGCGAGAGTAGTGTTGGTGTAACATTTTCACTTTCACAGCACAGTGCATTTCTGCCAATGTTTTCTGCAGTATCAAGAGGGGTTTTTTTTGTAGTGTGGGAAAAAAAAAAAAAAATCCCATTACCAGGGGAACTTATTTTTAAATAACGTCAAAATTACCTTTCTCATTCAGCCCCTGGAGAGAAACTCTGCTGTCTCCCTCCTTCAGCCTTTCCTTTTTGGCCTTTCCCTCACAATGAAAAAAAAATCAAGTGCCTCCCTCTGACACGACTTGAAATTCCTTCAGCAACAGCATGGAAGAATGGATCCTTGCCTCCTTCTCTTACTCCACAAGGGTTTTGAGCCCCAGAAGAAAACAAGGCTTGGACTCTGACCTCTTGAAGTTGTGACTCTTGGAAAACATTAAGACTGAGTCCTTAATGAATGTCATTCTGTACCACCTTTTGTATCTTCTTTTTATGGATGTACACTACAAAGCTCAAGCATAACCTGTATTTATGCAATATTAAGGTTAAGCATTTGAGGAAGTTTAATTTTTACTTTGTCCAATTTGTCAAGAATCAGCTGAATTTTGCCCCTCTGTCTGCTTAGCCAATTGCCTGTCCCGATTTGGTAGTTTTAAAACTAAAGCTAAATTTATTTGTTGGTCCCTGTATTCTCTTATTACTTACTCCCTGTTAATGAGGGAGGAGCAAAGCCTGACTTTCTCTTCACGTTAGTATAACCTGATGTGGTATGTGGAAGTACTTGGTTGAGAAAGACACTCCGGGAGCATTGTACTGCCCAGAATGAGGGGCAAATTGTGTGGAAATCAGTGTGTGCTTCTGAACAGAGGAGATTCCCCTCTTCAGCAGTTGCCCTGTTCAGGCCATCACTCCTGCCCTCCTCCACGGACGACCGCGGTTTGCACGCAATTTTATTCACATGGGACTCATTTTGCTTTGAGCTTGGGGAGTACCTGCCGTGCGGGAGCGACTACGACACGTATTTTCACACCGTTACTCGCGGTAACAGCCCTCTCAGCCCAACGGCGGCATCTGAACCCAGTGCCATCTGCTCACCCCTCTGTTAGTACCGCGATTAACCACTTCTGCTTCACCCGGTGTTCTGGCGGCAGAGCAGTTAACGAAGGCTGCGTGAGACACGGCGAGCACATCCCACCCCCCCTTCAATAGGAGCGGCTCCTCCCTACCCCGCCGCCGTTTAATCCACCGCCACGGCCTTCCGAAGGCCCCCGTCACCGCAAGGGGCACCAACCCACCCGGGTCAGACACTGGGGTGGTGACGGTTGAGGAAACCACCACAAGATGTGCCCCCCCACCGCCACCCGCGACCCCCCATCATACGCAGAAACCCGTAGAGAAGCGGGCGGGGATAGGGGGCGCGCGCGGCGCCACGGTTTACACGTGAAGGGAACCCCGACCCGAGACGAACAGAAGGCAGCGGCGCACATGCGCAGTGCCCCGCGCCGCTGCGCCTGGGAGGCACAAGG
>JANRGW010008775.1:0-12956 GCA_024733675.1 Psilopsiagon aymara | reverse complement strand
CCCGCCGCCCCGGACGTCAAGCCCAAGAGCCCCGTCAGCACCGCCGCGCCGGGCGCGGCTGTCGGGGAGGCGGCTCCCGGAGCTGCTGCTGCTGCCGCCGCCGCTACCACCGCAACCACCGTGGCCGAGACGGAGAAGAAAGTGCTGGGTGAGTGGCGGGCCCTGCTCCCGACTTCCCGGGGCACCTGCGGCAGGAGCGGGGGGGCACACACGCCACGGCACATGGCCACCGCCCGGGGCCCGGCTTGGCTGTCCCCCCGCGGCTGTGAGTCAGGCAGCGCTCGGGGGAGGCGGCCGTGCCTCCTCCTCTTCCCCCCCGGTCGGGGGGGGGGCGAGCGGCGCCTGTCCGGGACGGCAGCTCCGAGTTGGGCGGTAGCACCTGTGTGCAGCGGCGGCGGTGTGCCCGGCCCGCCGGGGTCCGGTCTCCCCGCCACAGCTCCGGTGCCGGGAAGGGAATGGCGAGTGAAGTGCAGCCATGCTGATGGGCTCCCCGGCACCTGCTGCCGGCCCCGTGCCCTGCTGGGGCATCTCCCCGTGGAAGGGGCTGCTGGCAAGCGCTGTGCGGCTCCCCTTCGGGTTTTGCACAACTTCTGCATGTGTCAGGAGTCCTGATAGGGTAGTGCCGCTAGGTTTAGTGGTTGGTTGGGGAAGGTGTTAGTGTGTTTATTTCTGGTTTTCTCTGTTTTTACTTTATCGGTAAACGGCAAGCCATAATGGCAAGTTGCCATCTCTGTGCTCAAGCCTAGTGCATAGCTAATGCAGTGGTTTTTCTCCATTGTCGTTAAACAGGGTCAACCTGTTGAAAAGAACAGTACTTCAGTCTGCAGTGGAAGTAGGGATTTAGTGTTAATAACTGTAAGACGTTAGTAAGAGCAAAGTTGAGGCTGACTACTAGTGCAGAGTCCTGAACTTCATAAAGAAAGTCAGCGGTCTTCCCTTCTGAAAGAAAGACTGAGGTCTTGCTGCAGGAGACAGAGGAGCCAGGTAAAGGATTTCTCTGCAGCTCAGGTAGGAGGGATTCAAGCAAAAGAAAAATTAGAGGCGCAGTTTTGTGTTTTTTCCCTGCTCTGTTATCAGATTTGTTGTTAATCAGTCAAGGCACATCCCATGATATCTGTTAGTGTGTCTGCTTCTGGCCTTAACATGGCTTGTTTCACTTCTGATAATGTTTTTATCTTGTTCACCTGTTGCTATTGCTTGGGACTGAGGGGAAGTGGAGGCACAAATGTCTTTCCTGGTATGGCAGGGAAAAGAAAACTGCCATGGTGTTGGTTTTACACACCAGCCTTATTGCTGGCCAAGCTTTCTATCGGGAGCTGTAAGGAAAATGATCATTGGTAATGCTAATTGAAAATGAACTTATATCCAAGTCTGCCTCAAATGTCCATGTTAATGTTCTTGTAAGAAGAGACTTAAGTGAATATAATTACAAAGATTCCATTAGACACAAGGTCTCATGCTTGCCCAGGGCATCTAAATGTCTGACTGAGGAATACAGATAAAGGTTAGTCAACTTTCTCCTCTCTTGGTCACAGGAAGCATTGGCTTTCTCTGTTAAAACTAATGAAAAGGCTATTTTGTCATGGATAGGTTGTTTTACTGATAGCATCAGAGTACAGCATTTTGTAGAAGTACGTGGGCTTTCACTTGCTGGTGGGATAGGAGTGATCACATCAACTACCTTCTCTGACTCATGTGTGAAACTGGTTATGGCTTCCTCTGGGCTTGCCCTCCTCCTTGCCTCATCTCCCTGATATGACAGCTCAGGCTTAACAATGTTAACAATGGCTATACCATGGCCACGTGGATGTTCAGTGTTACGCTATTGTGTCTGAGGTTCTTTTTCCCCCTTAAGGTGATGCTTGAGGGAGACTAAGACTGGTGTGGGTAGGGAATGGTATCTCTCCAGAGCACTGTTTTAGGGAATCTGTTGGAGAATCCCCTGATCGCTGCCAGACTGTGCAAAAGGAGCAGTGTTGCTTTGAAGCTGTGTGCATGGACATCCACTTAGCAGCAGCCATCTGGCCACATAGTGTGAGTTTTATTTTCCTTTCTGCCAGCTTTCTTACTCCTCTGAGGTTTTTTGTCAGGCTTCTTAGGCTTCTCACCCTCTTCCTAATCTGATTGAAATAGGCCAAGAGATTCAATAGCTATTTTGTGGGGGAGGGAAAGGATGGTGGTGGGGGAATCAGTGGTATTAGCCTTGTTTCTTAAAGCAGGCTAAAACCTGCATGTGCCATTGGCATCTGTTTTTGGGCCTTCCCACCTGCCCTTCTTCCCCTATTGAGCTTAATGCAGTGAGCTTTTGCATGTAGCTAGTGCCTGTGTGGTAGCAATAAGTGTATGTAGTGATGTCCCCATTAAACTAAACCTAAAAGCACAATTATATCTATTGATGCTCAAGGCTGTTGTCTAGAAAATCAGTGCTAGGCAGTGAATCTCTGTGAACAAGCAGTCTTGGGAATGGATGCTATACTAAATAGAGCCCTTTAGTAACTGTTTCAGTCTTTTTGGTTTTGCTGATTCTAAATACAAACATTTTCTGCTAAAAAAAATGTATTAAAAAAGATCAGAACATTCACTTCTAAAAGTGCAGTGGGTAATGGCCTGTTACTAACTTCAATAACAGCAACAGCACTACAATGGCCTGCTATCAGCAAACATTCCTGCTTTAGTTCTCTATTTGGGAAGGAGGAAGAGGTTGCTTTTCTTGTTTGTCAGTGGGCTATATATGGATGCCAAGGCTGCATGAGACCAAAGAACTTGTCTAGCTGTGTCATCTCCTAGTGGATGTGTAGGGAATAATGCAGGTGTAGAGTAGATGATGGTACCCATTTTTAGTGTATTTGATTTTTTTTTTAACAAGACAAGAAGTCACCTATGGGTGACTAGACCCTTTTCAAATAAGTGCTATGTAGATTACTTAGTTCTCATCATGCTGTGTGATAAGTAACATCTATTAAGTCTAGGACTCAAAATTCTCCCTTTGCTACAGGTTTGAAAAGTACAAGTTTGTGGTCTCCACCCAGCTGCTGAGAGGGAAGGTGAGGTTAAACCACCTCCATCGCTGTTGAGTTCCTCCCACATGTTCCTGTATGTTGGAGGAACAGGTTTCGCCAGATCCTATAAGACACTGCAGTCTGGTTTCTAAGCAGGATGCTGTTTCGGTGTTGAGACAGGAGCTTGTCTTGATCCTAGAAGTCTTGGACCATAAAGTTGGTCAGTTTGTAACTAATAAATCACAGAAGATCTCTAGAGGTAGGAATATTAAAAAAAAAAAAAAAACCAAGACCAAAAAAACCCCCAAAACAAACCAAAAACCGACCAAACCCCCCAAAACACCATAAACAAAAATAAACTTGCTCTAGAAACTTCTTGTGAGGTCTTGTTTAGTTAGAGTGATGTTGGCCAGTTCTGGTTTCCAAGGAAGAAAGAAAAAGTAACTGAGGAAAAGAGAGGACTTTTAAACAACCTTCTACTTAATGGCTAGTTACTAAGCTAAAGAGAACTGATGATTTTCAGCATCAGTGCCCATTTCTGGCATAAGAAATTAAAAAAGAGGAGATGGATGCCCAATTTTGAAAATGGAGCTGGACTTCATTCTAGATGCTGTATGGTAAACTCTTGGCTGAAGAACAGCATATTAAAACAATCCTGTGTTATTATAAACTGAAGTGAAAGATAAAGGTAGGCCTTGAGTGTTAAGGTAACAGACTAGGTCTGGTTTTGACTTCAGGGGCGTATATAAAGGTATTTTTGTAACATTTTTGTACTTTCTTATGTTTTTAGAGTAACTTCTTTAACTACTTCTTTCCAGCCACCAAAGTTCTTGGCACAGTCAAGTGGTTCAATGTCAGAAATGGATATGGCTTTATCAACAGGTATGTTTAGATTATGATAGTCATATTTGTACTGTACTAAGAGTCATGGCACAGGTAATATGCCATACTTTAATAATTGTAGCAGAGACCCAAAGATCTGACTACAAGTTTATGCTGTTGATAGTCAGGTTTGGCCAGGCATTCAACCAGCTCTATCTCAGGAGCCACCCCCCCTTCCCCATCAAAGGTTGTGTCTCTGGGGAGAAAACAAAGGGTCAAACCCATTACAGATTTTGTCTGTTACTTGTTTCTCATGATTAATTGTTCTACACCTTTAATGACTATATGCTTTTCATGACTGCCTGTCTTTTTTTAAAGATGCAAGAAAAGTTGTAGAATGAGGGAAATACTTCTTGGATGAAAACTCAAGTGTTAACTGATAGGTCAAAATACCTAGTGTAAATACACATTGAGATTCCATGATACCATCTAACTGAAGATGTTCCATGCCTGGGTTCACAGAAATTGTCTTTGGTTTTTTGTCCTTCTCTGATCACAAATGAAACTCTGAATGGCATCAATAAATAGCTGTTGGTGGTACTGACCGCACTCCAACCTTAAGTGCACAAGACCCATACTTACAAGTTACTGGAGGAAACTCTGTCTTTTAAGGCTGGAGTCTCTGTGGGTTTGAGAAACTTTAAGGTATCTTGTGTGCTTTATGAAAAATGAAGCTACTGCATGGGGAATGCTTGTCTTGCAAAAGACATGCCTGGCGAGTTATTATGTCCTACAAGTCCTTGAACCTACCTACACAGCAGGTAGGTTTTGGGGAGTTGGACAGTGTAGAAGGAGGCAGAAGAGCCTGTTTCATGGATTTGAAGCCAGTTCTGGTACACTATTAATGCCAGTCTCTGGAGACTACTCTCCAGTGTTATGTAAGCTTAAAGAACAGCTTAAATGACAAAGGACTCTTTAAGTCCTTTGTAGCAGTTGATGTGAGGGTCTTCAGCTGAATAAGGTGTAATAATTTATTAGCCTTCTTCCTGATCTTAAGTCTACTGTTAGTTCAGTCCAGTGCAACAAGTTTTGGATTATGCATGATTTTCAAAAACTCTTTAACCCTCTTGTGCCCTTTGCAGAGAAGGGAGTTGAGAGAACAAGTGGTGGGGTCTTTCTGTTGCATGGGAACACAGAATTAAGGTCTTTGACCTATCTTCATGTCTTGCTTCTGGAAGCTTGAACTGGCTGGCCTAATCTTGACAACCTCACATTCATGTCTGGGTCCCCCTTCAATGGACTCTCCTGACATCTCTTGTGCATGGTTGCTTTGAGTTTCACTGAAAGGAGAGCTCTGTTGACAGCTGTGGCCAGTCCTGTTGATAGTCTTGCTTGACCTCTGGGATAACAGCTCAGGTTGCAGCCCCTGTGGAAGTATTTTTTCTGGGGGGTGGAATATAGTTAAAGGCGAGCAGTCCAGTCATTAACTCCATCCAGTGTCAAAACAAAATACTGAGTGCTTGCCAGAAGATTAGAGAACTTCTCTGACCCCTCACCCTTCTGAAGCTTGGGGGGTCCTTTCCTCTGTCAAGCATATGACCCTGAAAAATCAAAGCAGGGTCTTAGGAGCATAGACTTTACAGAACGTGTGGCATCCATGAGATGTACTACCGGGTGGGGGAAGGAGGGCTTCACTTGTGGAGTCAGGGATTTCTATTTAAGTCTCTCAGTTTAAACTCTTACAACTTCTCACTTTCTGTTCACAGAAATGATACCAAAGAAGATGTATTTGTTCATCAGGTAAGACAGCAGTAATTGTACTCGGATGTATGCTGTGATAGGTTTTTCAGGCAACTTCTTGGAACACGTCCCAGCCTTGCTGAGCGTATGTTTTGAAGGTTTCAGGGAGTTATATTAGGGTATGTTTTTTTTCTCTCTGGAGTTACAACTGAAGGAGTAGGTATTATAACTCTTCATGCGTTTTGTCTGCTCTGATTTGAACACTAGAGGGTTTGGTTTTGTGTTTTGTTTTTGGAGGGTTTATGTTTTGGTGTAGTTTTGTTTGGTTGCCTATCCCCTGGGGAAATGACTCCTGTTTTGTAAGTAAGTTATTTGTTGTCTGTGTCCCATCCCTCCCTCTCCATTTCCTCATGTTCCCTGTCTGCTGTTTCTTCCTACCCTTAGTTTGTAGGTCTGTTTTCTGCCCTCTGTGGTATTGGAGAGAAAGTGATCTAGTCTGGCTCATGACCAGCCTGCGTTGCCATCAGCTGTTGCTGCACAAGGCAGCTGCTCTTAGGAAGAGGAGGAGGAAGGCTGTGTGCCAGAGTGTGTCAATTTAGAGGGAGGTGGCCCAGCAGCTTGTCATTGGTTAACTTCCCTTGAGCTGTCGGTAGGCTGTTCTGTTTATGCTGTCAACTTGTAGGCAACTAGTGAAAAGACAGAGGATGCTGTTTCTCTGCTGATGTAAACTGGCTAGTTGGCTTATATTTAGTTTTGCATCTGAGACTTTTATTTCACCAGTACAGGAAATGCTGCTCCTGAAGTTTGTCCCATATGAAATATATGCAGACCCATGTGATTCTTAAAAGAGTGAGCTTGCTTTTTAGGTGCATGTGGCAGTTTTTCCATCATGTAACCAGGAAACTTGCACTCGTAATTGGTCACAAAGCATGAAGGATATGTTTGAGGCATGTGTTGGTCAGCATTAAGAGTTAGTTCAGTTCCTGTGGGATCATGACTAAGTAGCCTGTGATAACTTTCTCTGGGCCAGGAACTGTATAGTATATAGTGTATATATTATCTTATTACCTAAAACAAGATGAAGCTGGAAGGGAACAGGTCTAGTGCCTTAATGAGTGAAGGTGGTATTGGAACATACTCCTGGTTCAGTTGGTGGACTTAGGATCAAGATTTCTCAATGCATGCACTGATCTCTAATGGGCTCTTTACTTCTTTGTTGGCTGTATGTATGATGGTACTGCTGCTGTATCTGTGCCCTGATGGGAGCATGTCAAGAGGAGGGTGCGAAAAGTTCTAGTCACAGAGACATGTTCTGGATAGGCAGCAATGTGAAACTAACTTGAAGATAAACGAGGTCTCCTTCAGACCTGTGAAAAGATATCCTGGAAAAGGGCTGTTGTGCTGATGACAGAGGCAACATGGATCAGTGTTACTCTGCTTGGGAAGGCTGCCTGCGGAGACCCAAACAGTGAAGGTCAGCAGCAGGATAGTACTACCTGTGCTGTTTTCTCCTTCAGCGGTGGAAATTATCCACCTAAATGTAAACTGCTCTGTGTGGGGAAAGGAGGGATGATGACTTGTTTCCCCATCTCCTATGGATGAAATCCTCCTGGAGTGAGTGCTGAGCAAAACTGGCTTGACATTTTGGAAATACCACATTATGTACAACCCTGCATCTGATTAACTCTCTTGGTGGGCTGTATATGGCAAAGTAGATGCTTCCAACTCTGGCCTGGGTTGGTTGCAATGGGATTTTCCTCAGCTGTTCCATCTCAAGCTGTTCCTTTATGTGAATGCGCTCATAGCCAGAGCTCCTGATTGTGGCTGTTTGCTTATTCCATGGATTTGCCTCCCTCACCAAAGGTCCTGCTGCTTCGAGAGCTCCCTTGCCAGGGTTCGTGCTGGTTTTGCCCCTCCTCCCCTCACCCTTCCCAGGAGGGGCTGGATTACATGCCTAATCCCTTTAGAATAAGGTTGACCTAGTTGAATGGATCCAGCCTCCTCCCTGCCTCCCCTGCACACATCCACAGTGGTAGAGGACAGGCTGATCTCATGATTGGAATAGGGGGTTAACGCTCCATGTCTGGCTATTGGATGCTATTTATAAACCTAGTACAGATTAAAATGCTTTTCTCTTTAGGGCATGCATGGATTGCTTTGAGTTAACCCTTTGTCTTGCGGGGGACCCAAGCAGTGTTTTGGGGAAGGGCAGTTCTTCACCTTCTCTGTCCTGCTTGCACCCTTGTCTGGTTGGTTTGTGCAAGGTGCTGTGCAGGGCACTCTGTCAGAGGTGCTCTGAGCTGTAGGGATCGATCCACCTGATGGGGTGGAGTGTCTTAAGGGAGCGGAGGATCGTGCAGTTTAACACCATTGAAAGTGTCAGTAGCCAGAGAAGTCCAACTTAATGAGGCAAAATTAGTTTGAATCAACAAGCAGTGAGGAAGAATAATGTCTTCTGCTGCACAGAAATCACTGGATTGTATTTGTCATGCACAGTAACTGGTGTAACAAATGCTGGCTATTGCTGTGGCAATGCTGGATGCGCATATGATGTGGTGGTAGGAGGATATGGAAAGAACTCTTCCAAGTAAAATACTGAACTAGCTCTGAAGACTTTAATGGCTGTTCATCAGTGTTCCCTTGGGAAAGGAAAGGCTTTGTCTTAATTGTTGAGGTCTGTCTGGGGTAACACAAAACATCTGTCTTTTGAATTGAACTAGGAGCCTGCAGGAAATAGTAATGCGGAGAATAGGTCTCTCTCCCTTCTGGATGTACAGAGTAAGTGTCTTTGTGTCAAGTTTAGAGCTTGGTCTTATTAAAGGCTTATTTCAGCAGTGTTTACCTGCAGCCGAAGTAGTAAGTAGTAAAGCTGTATTGCTTCTGTTCTGGAGTCTAGGATTTATTCAAAATTGTTCTTGTTTGCCTTTTTGAAACAAGCCACAGCCTTCTGTGCAGCAGCCTCTGTCTCCAGCTGGCAGGTTACTCAGTTGCAAACCTGAATTTCTGAAGTTTCTGTTGGTAAATTTGGAATGGAACATGTGGAATCCTATTGAATTCATCTTCCGTTACCCTTCTTGGAGGATGTTTGAGAAGCTTCATTAGTCTGTTGAATAATCTGGTAATTCTTTTTTCCTCTGTGCTTAGAAGGAAGGCGAAGAAGTTCTGAAATACAGGTTGATGACTTCTGTCATATGCAGAGCACAGTTCTTAAGAGTTTGAACCTGTTTCACAGTGTGAGTGGTAGTGAAAGAGTAGAACTGTTACTCTGCAGTGAAGATAATCACTGTTAATATTCAGCAGTTATGGAAAAGCCATCAATTCCAGCTGATTTTTAGACACGGGGCTGTTACACTGATAGGTCAGCAAACAGCAGACAAAGCTGCCTCAGCTGATGGTTGGAGTCTTTGCTTGCTAAAGTAGTTCCCAAAAGAACTCACTTGGGCAGCTCATTCTCTTCCTATGTCAACACACCCTCACCGCCATCCCAAACCAACGATCTCTCAGGCTATTCTTGCTTTGATAGAAATAGTATGTATACTCTTGCATTCTTCCTTAAGCCTTTTAGAGACATGGCAGGATATAGGGAAAGGTGTGGCTGAATGTAGGGCTGGAAGAGCATGCTGGCCTGTTGCACAAAGGGGACTGTTCAGCAACAATGAGAATACATTTCCTAAACTGGTCAAGCTCATCTTCAGACTAATTAGAACTTTTTTTCCTTCAGTGGGAAATATTTTTGGGCTGTTGTTGACTTAATGAATATAGTTGTCATGCACAGGGAACAATTTGGCTGGTCTGCTTTCTGACTGTTTCTGTTGACATGCAGACAGATGTGACAATTCTCTTCTGTTTCTGCTCTGCATCCAGTTTCTTAAAACAGGATATATATTGTCATGTGCTGCTAGGTACTAGATCTGCACCTGCCTCCTTTATGCTAACAAAGGATACTTAGGTTGTTAAAGACCAGCTTGCTTGAAGAGAACTTTAGTAAAAAGCAGGCTGCTAGATTAGCTTACATTGGTTTTTGTTTGGGTTTCTTCTCCCCTGGCCTCTTCCAATCTGTATACCCTTATCTAGCAAACAGATAGTAGGCTTGTCCTTCTAACTCTCTTCTGTGGAATCCTAGAAATATACTCCCCAGAGTGAAAAGCATCTGTAGTTGACAGACTGAAAGTTACTTCAGGAGGTTTGAGTGTTCCTGGGAGTCGGAGGAGGTTTGCAACCATTTTACTATCAGCAGCATTGGCTTCGGATTATCTTGGGGTTTCTGTCTTGGTGACTGTCTTCTTGTACTATTCCTGTGTTCTTCAGGGACCTGCCTGATTTCTGGGTGTCTCTCTTGCGGTACTTGGGTAAAACATTTATGTTACACTGGAGTTAAAGTAATCCTAGTTACTATGAGTTGCCCTGATACCTTATAGTTAATGCCATCTTCTACAAGATTGTTCCTGCTCTTAAGTTTTCTGTGGCTGGTATACAGGTCTCCTAGCAATAGTGAAGACATGGGGCACACTTGCTGCTGGAGCTGCCTTGGTACAGCTTGTTGGAGATCAGACACGGAGTGTGAACACTGTTCATACAGAAATATGTGCTGATCTGGATCTTCAGTGGGGTTGACAGAGGGGATCCTGGGGCAGCAGCCAGTTTGTAAACTTGTATGTGTTGAGAAAGGAGTAAACCTTGACTGCATATCAGAAGGCCTGTGGAATAAAGGAGGCATCTCTCAGACTCAGGGTAGTTTAGGTTGGAAGGAACCTTAAAGCTCATCCAGTTCCAATCCTCTGCCACTGGCAGGGATGCCTTCCACTAGATCAGGTTGCTCCAGGCCCCATCCAGCCTGATCTTGAACACTGCCAAGGATAGGGCAGCTACACCATCTCTGGGCAGCCTGTGTCAGTGGCTCCCCACCATCACAGGGAAGAAATTCTGAAGATCTACTCTAAATCTATCTTCTGTCAGTTTAAAGCCATTTCCTGGTGTCCTGTGTCTACATACCTCTCCAGATTTCTTGTAGGCCTCTTTAAATACTGAGACCTACTCTAAGGTCTGCCCCCTGTGTCTTCTCTTCCCAGGCTGAACAGACCCAACTCTCTCGACCTGGCTTCATCAAGAGGTGCTCCAGCCCTCTAATCATCTTTGATCATACTCAACTAGCCAACTGTATCTAATGATTTCATAAGGTTCATGTTTCGCATTAAATCTGTGTGTAGTAAACCTTATGCAAGAAGATGGGTAGCATTTCTATGTTTAAAATATCTTGGTGTGGGACTGATCTGATGCATAGAGTTGGACTGTAGCAAAAGAATACTGCCCTTCCCTCATTTAGAGGGCTGCAAATGTGTAGGGTAAGATGAAATAGTACATTTTTCTGTATCTTCTTTCTTTAAAGACGGCGATAAAGAAAAACAACCCACGGAAATATCTGCGTAGTGTCGGGGATGGAGAGACTGTGGAATTTGATGTGGTTGAAGGAGAGAAGGTAAGAGAGAATGGGGACTTTGTGCTGTAGTCCAACAGAGGTAACATCACTGTAGTACAGAGTTACACAGTTCTGTGTATCTGGTGGGATTTTTTTGTCTAGTGTGTTAATTCCTGGGGTGGGTGGCATTCATGTGGCTTTTCTGTGGAAGATCCATGTTTAAAGGCTTCATTAAGGAATATTTTTAGATATGTATCAAAAAGTCTTTATTACATCCTAGGGCTTCTAGAATCTGTAATTTTTGTTTCATAGAACATTAGAAGCTTACAGCGTGCCCAGTAAGCCTTAACTAAGGAGTATATGACCCTGAAGAATTTGTCTTGGTGTCTGCTAGCTTAATAACTGTAAGAACCTTAAAGGTTTTTGTGTTTCTACTTCCTCAAATGTTTTTTGAGTTTTCCAATTTTATTTTTTTTTTTGTGTGTGTGGTTGGTTTTCTTTTTGTTTTGCTTGCTTGTTTGTTTTTAAGTTCTTTATTTTTCCTCTTAACTCAGCCTGCCTGATAAGGTCTTAATTCGGATAACTTTTGGTTATGGGTTGAGAATAACAAACTTGCTTTTGCCCTATGTGGAAGGAAGGAATCTCTGATGCTTGGAACTGTTTCATCTTCTCCCTGTAGCTGGTTGTTCTTTTCTCACACCATCTTGATTGACTTTCTTTTGGCCTTTCAGGGTGCAGAGGCAGCTAATGTCACTGGTCCAGATGGAGTCCCTGTAGAAGGCAGCCGCTATGCTGCGGACCGGCGCCGCTATCGCCGTGGCTATTTTGGCCGACGCCGTGGACCACCTCGAAGTGTAAGTCTCATTTCTGCAGTGGTGGTCATCCCACCTCCTCAGCTGTCTTGCAGTCCTCTCACGAGAGGAGAGGGAGCTACAGGTTCAGCACTGCCATATAGTAAACAGTTAATGTTTAACAAAGTTGTGAGTTTCCTGTGGTGGTGATCTGGGTTCCTCCTTCGTTGATGCTGATACTGATATTTTCTACTTTTGGGTGTCCTGTAGGCCTTTCCTTGGCATATTGTTGTAAAATGTGCTAAAAGCATTCTTTTGGGTGTCAAAGTATTTGTTTATGTTGAAGAATAACCACAAAGGAGTAAGATACAGAAGTGGTTCACCATGCCCTTTACCTGCAGCAAGGAAAAGTATTTACCTTACTCTAAGTAGTATAACCATAGCTTGGAAAGGGCTACTTGGAAAATGGGATTTGTTTAAAAGCTTGTCACATTTGTATAATATGGTAGTAGTTTGACCAAGTAGTTGAAACCTCCATGTATTGTCCTTTCATAAGACCTCTGCCTACAGCAGTTCAGTGTAAAGATAAAGCCTTTTTTTTTTTTTTCAAACTGGCTACACCACTGTTCATAACATCTGCAACTCTCCCAGAAGCAGCTTCCCTTCAGGTTTTTGCAGAGGAAGAAGCAAGTATGAGCTACACAGCTGTAGTTCTAGCAGTTACTACTCCTATGCACATTATGCTTATGCTAAATTTGTGTCTGGAACAATCCAACAAACTGAAACATACCCCAGGCTTGATTATCTGTTCTTTAATAGTTGAGTCTGTGATCATCACTTGCAGAAATAGGTGATTGATCCAATAGGAAAGCCCTGGTGGAAGTCTGCCCAAGCAACACAACCCTCTTCTCATTTTGCTCTGCAGAGTTGACAGTAAGGGAGCAAATGGAACGAATGTTGTCATAGAATCAGAGAATAGAATCAGCTTGGTTGGAAAAGACCTTTAAGATCACCAAGTCCAACTGTTCCCCAGCACTGCCAAGGTGATTGCTAAACCATACCTCTGAGGGCATCATCTGCACAGTTTGTGAACACTTCCAGAGATGGTGACCCTTAAAATAAAGACAACAAAACAATGAAAATAAATAACAGCAAATACACAGGAGGAAATATTCTGTATAATAATGT
>JANRGW010008774.1:0-10214 GCA_024733675.1 Psilopsiagon aymara | reverse complement strand
CTGTCCCTCCGGATGGCATTCCTTCCCTCCAGAGTATCAACTGAACCACCCAGCTTGGTGTCATCGGCAAACTTGCTGAGAGCGCACTCAATCCCACTGCCCATGTCACTGACAAAGATGTTGAACAAGACCGGTGCCAACACTGATCCTTGAGGGACACCACTCATTACTGGCCTCCAGCTGGACATTGAGCCATTGAGCACAACTCTTTGTGTGCAGACATGCAGCCTCTGCAGATGCAGTCAAGACCAGTGTAATCAACAGGGAGGAGAGCACAAACATCAAACGAAGCACAGCTGGATTTCTCAGACTTCAGGGCACCATTCAGAGCAGCCTGCACCAAGCTAAATATAGAAATATATAAAAAAATATTATGTACTAACGGAGTCAGCACAACAGCACTGTTAAATTTTAAAACAAATGCAATTCATTTTCTCTGCTTTTTCATTTTTAATATTTTGTGTATTTTTTTTTTTAAATTAGTGATATATAATTGTATTGGTGATGCTACTGAGGTTTGGAGAGATGGAGTCTGGTGGAATGCAGGGAAACTGCAGTAAGTATTTTCATTAGTTTGGTATTTCTGAAAACTGTTCCAGTATAAATCATTTATCAGTGCTGACTTTTGGCTTTAGTTTAATGTAGCATTAGAATAAAAGGAGGTAGCTCCCTATTGCTGTTGTACTTTTAGAAGCCTTTGCAAGCTCCAAAGAAGACACTTTACTATTTTAAATTTAATTCATGAGGAAAACAAAATCTGAACAAACATCAGAATTGCAAACTGTTTAAATGAAGACTCAGATTTTATAAGGAAAATCATAGACAGACTTCGGAACTGTATTTCTCAATAGAATGCATTAGTTACTCCTTTCCAAAAGAGGACTGGCATAGCTCTTCCTTGTTGTTCTATGTTATATTGTTTAGGCAGCATGTCCCATGGATCATCAAACATTCCTTACCAATTTTGTTCAGTGCTAATTGAGAACCTGCATTTGCCATAAAAATACAATTTAAAGATAGCACTTGACATACAGATCTGTAAGAGAATTTGCTAAAGGTGGTGCTGTTTAATGGAACCAAAACTAGGACAAACAAGTTGTTGGGCGGTTGATCCCTATATGTCTATCTGTATCTCTGTATGGTGGTCTTGCTGAAGATGAGACGCTGCATTCTCTGAAACGTTTGTCATGCACAAGTCTAGCAAAGGTGTTTCGTTTCTTGGCAGAGTGACTGAGTTCCAAGGAACTCTTGTGGTTGAACAAGAAAGATGACACAAGTCTGTGATCTCCTGAAAAACAGTCACTGCTGTCAAGGGGGATTTCATATCAATTTCTAGACAAGGATCAATACTCAGGCCAAATTTCCCAGTTCTACAGACAGTTTGCCTTATGAATATATATAAAAAAAATCAGAGACTGCTGAGTTTTCTAAAATTGCTGTCTGTGTAGACAGCAGCTATTCAGATTCTTCCATACCTTGTTTAAGTGCTTGGCCCCCTAAAATATAGGGCCACTTTTACATATACAACATTTTCCACACACTTGAGAATTTGCTGGTTTAAATAATGATTAGAGATCCTTTCTTGTAATTGATAAGCCAAAACATGGACAATAAAGTGAGTGCCCTGACAAACTGTATGGATTTCACCATGCTAGCAACAGTGAATCCCCCCAAAAGGCTCTTGATCTTAACAGCATTTTGCTTGATTTTTGTGAGTACATGTGAATCTATAACCACAGTTTGTCTCGTCATTGCATTTTTAGCTATGAATACTTTTTTAGGACTATGTTATTCTTTCAAGTCTCTTCTTTGCAAAAACCATAACGTGTTAAGGTCTTTCTGAAAAGTCTTTGTATCCTGCCCCAAGGAGGTTTGCAGCCTATTGGCAGAGATGTACACATCTCAGAAAATTGAATATAAGTAGAAATGCAAGGGTGTGACATTGCAGCTCTGCAGAAAAAGCAAGGCATGCAGGACAGCAAAGAGACGACAAGCCAACACATAGACCTCTGAGAGGAGCAGGGCTGCTGGAGATGAGAGGATGTGGGGCGAGAAGAAATTCAGCAGGGTGGTAAGTAGTGGGGGGAGAGCTAAGAAATTCTTTGAATGTACTGACTGGCAGCTTGATTTCTTCATGTGATAACAGATGAGTTAGCAAAGGGACATGAAGAGGGGAGTGATTGGATCAAATGTTCAGATAGGGGGCTTGGCAAGTGTGCTTTATTTGGTGTAAACATGGTACCAGGCTACGTGTTGTACAAGGTCTGACAGGAAGATGCTGCAAGGGTCAAGGCAAGTAAGAAACAAGGAGCAAACAAGATTTGGCTCTGCACGTGGGAGAACTGGACAGGCTGAGCTGCTGTGAAAGTGAAGGTACAGATCTGATACAACACATGTAGAAAGACACACATGGTTGTAAGAAAATAATAAAAGATTTTGGACTGGAGTGATAGAGAAGCTGGTAGTTACATTAGAGCTAGCAAGATTTAGCAAGTGAGATGAGCTACTCCGAGATTTCCATGCCGAGTTAAACCAAATGATGGGCCAGCTAAGGTATTAGAGAAGGCAAACAATTAAGAATGACCATAAGGAAGGAAACGAATGAACACAGCCAGATTTGGGTGCCATTAATAGAAACACAGGAGTTGATTTCAGTGTGAGCTGTTAACTATTTCTGTTTTGCAGTATTCTTATCAACTGGTAACTATCCATTGTTGAAGTGGGGAGGAAGGTAGGGACTGATGTATTTTTGTGTCCACTCTTGCCACAGATCTACCCCTTCATGCACCTTTTTCATTTTAATCCCAAAGCCCATGTGTAGCAAACATACAAATATGTAAGCGTAGCAAGCCAAAACCAGAATAGCCTAATGAATATATGGCCAGGTTGACATGTATATACAAAAACATATGGCCTAAGAATTGTTTTTATATTTATTTATACATTTATGAGAGAGTAACCTACATATGTGCATTTGAATTCTATTTAATTTCAAAGATCATGATTTCTTGTCCGATTTTAAAAGACAATGTTGCTTTCAAGACATGAACTGTTGACATAAATCATAGGTCATCATTCACCCGGGGAACTAACAGGTTAGTACCCTTTTAAACCAAGGGTTACATAAACAAAAGCCTCAGTCACTCAAGGGCTTCAGGATCCTCCTAAAATAAAGGAGGAGATAATTTATATACTAAATATATATCAATATAGTTAATATATATATTTATAGACATATAGTTAATATAGATATTATATATACTATCTATAATTATATACTATATTAACTATATATAAAACTATGTAGTTTATTAACTATATATATACATATATATAAACATATATTAACTATATAATATATATGTATATGTATGATACATAAACATATGTATATAGTATATAATATACTTGTATATATCATACAGATATAACTTTTTATATATAAAATATTTTATATAGAAAACTATATATATTATACATATATAAGTTTATGTATATGTCTATAAATATAAAAGTATATAGTTAGGTAGAAGTACACCTCTTGTCTATGACCAAGTTGGCTGCAGAGCTGGAAGATGTGAGAAGTCTGTAGAACTCTACACACCATCAACATAGCCCTCCTTAAAGGGCTCCTTGGGTGAGCTGAGATATCCCTCTAATACAGGAATCTTCTTTCTGGAACCTGACCTTGTATGACGGCACAGTGATGCACTGAACAAACGATCAAAATTCTTTTGTTCAAGACTTCTGATCACTATGTATTGCATGCAACATGACTTAAATGGAAAGGAATTAAATATAACTGTCCTAAGTATCTTAAGGACATTGTAAGTAAGTTTATCCCTTAAAATGAGGAGACAAAGTCTGATGAATTTTTTAGCTATCCTACATCTTCTCTGCTAAAGTGCTTTCAAAAAGCCTGCTACCATGTGTCCTTTGAAGCTTCTCCATCCATATGCACATTTTAAATATCTCAGATTCAGGTTCAAGCTGCCATGTTCACCGAATACTCCTGTGTGCAGGGCAAATTGAGGTTATAGAGAAAGTTGTTCTTATCAACTGCGGCCTCGGTGGGCTCCTTTCTTTTCTTTTCACCACCTGTGTTCTTCCCTTGCTTCCTGCAAATTGCTCTATTTCTGCTCTGAAAATGTTAATTTAGGAATTGGATTTTTTTCTTAGGGGATTTACCCAGATTATGCAGTTCGCACCTCTTTTGCTTCAGGCTGTGGAAATCTCCCCACCCGCACATCCTGCTCTGATACCAATGCTTATGTCCTGAAGGCGGCAGAGAAATTTATAAAGCTAAATATAGATATTTTTTGTTTTCATAAAAAAAACAGACCGGAAAGCTGCAACCGTATCTTCTCTCTCATGAACAACCTGTATACTTCCATCATGTGTAATATTTAGGTCAGGTTTACTGCCTGGGTGCCAGCTCTTCCCTTTCACTAGTATGATGATTATCATTCAACTTCCAAGCTTTCAGAATTTCTCCCATTTTGCTACTTTGCTTTTTTAGAGTATGAGAAACTCTAGGTTTCTCAGCTGTCTTGCTGCTTTGGCAGTTCATTATCACCCCAATAAACATATCTCCAGTAGACCCAAAGAACAAGACAGAAAGCTGCAGAAAAAGGGAAGAATTAGCCCGGTCTTTATGAGCCAGATGCATCCAGCTTCCCTCTAGGACTTACAACTGCACCTTTGAATCTGCTCACACTGCTCCCAGTGACCAAGGGGGTTGCTCTTGTAGAACCAGAGCAAGATTCTCCTGTGAACTCTCTGGGAGCCCTGGGACAGTAAATGCCTTGTTCTGAGCATCTGCTAGGAGGACACAGTGAATTATCTATAACTTGAATGCCTGAAGCGAATCATTCCCAGGCTTACTGATGCTGGCAGTAACATAGAGAACATGTCTTAAACTGGTGAGCTTACACAGGGTTAGGACAGGCTCTTCTGTGATGAACATACAAATAATCCTTTGCACAGCTTTTCTTTCTTAGGCAGAAATGCAGGAAGACAAAAAACAACCCTTAGTATCATCAGGTCATACAGAAACTGGGAATTTGTTCCAGCTCCTTTCTCTAGTGCCTGCCTATCGAGGTTCCTGTCTGTTACCATTTCCTTCTGAAGACAAAGGCGAGACTTACACTGCTGGCAAAACTAAAGTGCTGCAAACCCCATAGTTTATTCTGGCAATAAGACAGGTTTGCTGCTACCCAGGATGCTGACGGTTGCACAGGGATTACTTTTCCATGCCATGAAGACATGTTTTTTAAGACATCTTAATTTACAAGCTAGAACAGGCAGTCACTACAGGTGTGTGACCAAGTATAGACCCAGCATTAACGTCTGGCTTAAAAGCCAGGTAGGGGGTTGCTTCCACAATCAATATCAAGACTATGAGCACAGGAAAGAGTGTTGGCCAGTTCTATCAAAATGTGTGCGGATTTTGAGCCATGTCTATTTATTAACATGTTTCATTACTAGATACTCATGCAGGCTCTGTGCTGAGATTTGAATCTGCTTCAGTCTGGTAATAGTACCAAGAAACAGTTCAATTGTCATATGCACTGAAGATTGATGTGCCCCAACTTTTACATGATGGGAATATTAAACTTCTTTCCTACACTAGTAGGTGCAGCAATAGGCTGCATCTGATATTTAGTTGGAGGAGTCAGAAAGAAAAGGCAGCAGAGCACTGCACTGCAAATTCATTAATTCCCAAAGCCACAGCAGGAGACAGGGAGATGGGAATTAAGCACAGCAGATGGAGACATAAAGCTTGCTTAAGTCCCCTTCATTCCCGATAGGCTCCTTTCCTCTTCCCCTCCTCCCTTGTATATCCTGCAACAAAGCCTGTTAACAGTCACCAGGCTGTAAGATGCAACACTCAGTCTAAACCCAAGAAGAGACTGGAACTGAGTTCCATTTTGGGAAAAACACACCCCACTTCTGTTTACTATTTAGAGTGCAATAGCAATCAAAAATGGAAGAAATGTGTTCTAGCACAGAAGAAAGCAGTAATGTTCAAAGACCATGCTTGAAAATGGGGTTTGTATTTACTGTGCTTGGATTCAAATTCTCCTAAAACAAGTTAGCATACTGCAATGGCACACACTGTACACACTACTGCTGAATTAACAGAACTGGAATGCCTGATAATGAAACATGCCAATTTGGCTAAAATTAGTTATGAAGAAGAGCAAAACAAACTTAACTAAAACTGTAAATTAAGATGTTGTGTCTTTGAGGCAGACAATATTATTGTATTGATTTGCCAGCTGCTGAAGGTTCATTCCCACAATTTGGAGATGCTGTAGGAATTGTGCTGTATTATCAGCGGTAGCCTTGTACTGGTCAGTGTCCTTATTTCAGAAAAGAGCTGAAATACAGGCTAGAAAGGGTCATCCATGGGTCTTCTGAGAACCAGCCATGCTGCCAAGAACGAGATTGAAACCCTTTCTTCTTCTTTCATTAAGTGATACTATATGGGGGTTTCCCCTTTTGTCATCCTTAGTTCTTCTTGTGACACACTCTTTTGTGGAGAAGGGAGATGCTTTTGTCAGATTCTTGTCTTTCCCTGCAATATGCTGTACAGTTACCCAGGGAAGAGGTTGAGCATTTGTGAGTGGAGGTATTTGTGGATGCGTAGGGATGTGGTTTAATGGTGGACTTGGCAGTGCTGGGTTAATGGTCTGGACTTGATGATTAATTAGACTTGATGATCTTAGAAGTCTTCCAACCTAAATGATTCTATGACTATGATATTCCTTCTGTCTTGGCCATTACATACAAACTGGGAAAATAACTCCAGAATATCACAGAGATCATGCAAAAATGAAGTGCTTGGCCCACCACTGCCTTCTACTGTTTGAAGCCACAGCATTTTACATCCTTGCTGCACAGTTCACTCAGTGCAAGCCACTAGAGAATTGAGCTCAGCTCTTCTTAAAAGAATGTGAAAGCAAAGTCTGGAAAGTCCAATGAACCCAAGGGTGTTAGTACCTCCTACTACGTGGATTTTCTCATGCATGTCTGGAGGTGATGCTTTCTATTCCTTGCCTCTTTCACAGAATGATGTAACAAGATGATTTGAGACAAGATAAGAGCTTGCTACCACAAAAACAAAGAGAACCATTCCCTCTCTCTCCCTGATCTCCTTCCTTTCTTCTCCCTATATGCTCTCCTCTCTCCGAAGCTTTAACTGATGCTCACAATAGCACAGCGATTTGACTTAACTCACTAGAAGAGCTCATAATATAACCCACAAAAATCACAGTAATGTTTTCTGTGGGGTTTGGAGTTGCTTCAGTTTCCTTTGCAATCCACTTCCTCAAGGTGATGGTATAAAGTAGTGAGAAGAAATGACTGTACAGCCAGAAGTGGGGAATGGAGGGAAAAAGAAGAGTGGGAGCAGGAGGAAAGATTAGGGAACTGAGGTGAAGGAATGGGACCATCCTTTCCAAAGCAGAAAACTTCAGTTGCAACATGGAACTGCAGCCTTGCCTGTATTCGAAAACCGTGCTCTCAGTTCCATGTTTATGTGCCCTGATAGGGTCTGCGTCTCCATCTGGAGTACTCCTCTGAGCTGTTTAGATTCTCAGCTGACAAGGTCACCATCTGATGAAAGAAGCAATGTGGTAAAGTATTTTGATTTTGTGAATGTAGATTAAAGGTCTCAGATCTTCCTGCTGATCCCCAAAGACTTCATATGGCTTACTGAGTCTTTCAGGACTGTGGCTGTGGCTTAATATGGAGAGTCTGAATGATTGGTTTGTGCCAAAGAGCAAACTTGTGGCATGGAAGACTACCAGACGCCCACTTCAATGCCTACCCCAAAAGCACTCCTTCAAACTGTGGAGACCTAAAGTTCCATATCCGTGGTAGCAAAGTGATGACAGGTGGCAGCTTTTAAAACCTCTTAATTCTTTAACCTGTTTGGGTTTTAAAGTCTTTATTGTAAAAAAAAAAATAAAGCATGCAGTATTTATTTGGCACTCAAATGACCTATTCTGCTTTCCAGTTTTCTTAAGGTGGCTCTTACTAACAGATCATGTACTAGCACAACTCCTACGTTCCAAAGGGATGGTTAGCCCAGGTCCAGGGCTGAAATGATAAAAACTGACCACCACATGGGCAAACCACTTTGTTACATTTCTTCTTCGTTGTGTTGCCCACCATGGTTGCCCATTTATTTATGTACAAAGAATAAGAGCTTTCTGTACTCAGCCTCCTGGGGCTAAGGAACCCATTCACACTTGTGACATTTTAGTCCATATTGATGTGTTTCTGAAAAGAACACTAGATTAATTCACACAAAAAATTCCTTAATGTAAGGACCTTTGTTTTGCTTTTTAAGTGGAAGTAAGGCAAAAAATATGAAGATATCACTTCAGATACCAGATTGCATCCAATCTGGCAGTCTAGAAACTACTGACATATATAGATTAAGCCCAGATCAACCTACTGCCAATTTTCCCTACAGTCATTACCAAATGGCAAGAAAAATCTCCTTTGTGCAGTTCGCATAAATTGAGGCCTAATTACTAAATAAAAATCGAGCCTATGTTTGAAAAATTAGCATAGGTCATATCCACATACACATATATGTGGATACATGCTAAACCATAATCACACTGATGTAATCAACCATGTGAATACAGAGAAAAGGAAAAGCCTTTCTTATGAGATTAACAGATAGGAGACTAAGAATGTAACAAAGTCATCAGCAATGTAATGTGAAATGTGTAAATACTATACAGCACTGCCAAAGTACAAGGGCATTGAACTTCATAACGGGAAAGACTTCTTCAGCAAGTTCATTCAAGTTCCTTCCTATGGACCACATATAACACAGTCTGAGAACAAATGTCCCAAGGGGGTCATTTCCTCCCCAGAATATGTTCTGCTTACAAATGAAACAGATCAGCCTGTTTTGCAGGCAGGGTTGGACTCATTGTCAACTGTAGAGTGTTGTTGGAAGTACTTAACTACTCAGTTATTCAGGGAAACACAAGCTGTACAGGTTTTCAGGTTTTCTAATCAAATAAACCTGACTATTCTGGATCTTCTTGGCATCATTTCTGGAATACTTAACAGGATCCGAAGGGATTCTCATTGGATCCAAACCCCTTCCTTGGTGAAACGATCAACCTTGCGAGGCTGTTGATGGTTCCGCGTGTCCGCGCAGCGCGGCCCCGTCAGACAAAGGCCGTTGCTGCCATCTGCCGAGAAGAGGAAATGGAACTGCTTCAGCGTCAGAAATCCCTTACTGCTGGCCATTCCAGAGAGAAACTCCCGCAGAGGCGACGCTAGCAGGAATCCCAGCTCCCCACCATCCACAGCGTGGAAAACTGAATTCCACGATGGTTTCTTCAACTCCGTCTAAACCAAATCTGCAGTGAAAGGAGTGGAGCCCAGCTGTTTGTTACTGTCGTGGTATAGCCATGGAATGCAGCAGGCACTCAAAAGCTCTTTAGAATCATAGAATCGTTTGGATTTAAGGGGCCTTAAAGCTCACCCAGTTCCAACCCCCTGCCACGGGCAGGAACACCTTCCACTACAGCAGGTTGGTCCAAGCCCCGTCCAACCTGAACACTGCCAGGGATGGGGCAGCTGCAGCTCCTCTGGGCAACCTGCACCAGCACCTCAGCACCCTCACGGGGAACAACTTCCTTTTATCCAACCTGAAACTCCCGTTTAAGTTTGAACCCGTTACCCTTTGTCCTGTCACTACCCTGCTGAAGAGTTCTGCTCTGGCATCCCTACAGGCCCCCTTCAGATACTGGAAAGCTGCTATGAGGCCGCCATGCAGCTTCTCTTCTCCAGGCTGAACAGACCCAATGCTCTCAGCCTGTCCTCACACGGGAGGTGCTCCATATTATCACCCTGTTGCCCTCCTCTGGACTTGCTCCAACAGCCCCACATCTTTCCTACTTTGAGGACACCAGAACTGCACACAGCGCTCCTGTACCCTGTTTCAGCAGTGCAGGGAGCTCCCGGAGGGGGAGCCAGACCCGCACCCCTTTCGCCACTACAGGCCTTTGGGGGGACCTCATCAGCTGCGGGATGCGGTAGGGATGCAGTCCGTCCGCTCCGCCGAGGCTGCGTGCGGCTTCACCCCGGGACCCCGCAGCCAGACTTACAATTTCAAATACTCCATTTACAGCTCCTTATGCAGAAAAAAACCCATCTTTTTTTGGCAATATGCAAGT
>JANRGW010008773.1:0-46409 GCA_024733675.1 Psilopsiagon aymara | reverse complement strand
CCAGTGCCTCACCACCCTCACAGTAAAGAATTTCTTCCTCATATCCGATCTAAACTTCCCCTGTTTAAGTTTGAACCTGTTACCCCTTGTGCTATCACCACAGTCCCTAATGAAGAGCTCTTCCCCAGCATTGCTATAGGCCCCCTTCAGATACTGGAAGGCTGCTAAGAGGTCTCCTCGCAGCCTTCTCTTCTCCAGGCTGAACAACTTAAAAATCCTGATACATCTGTGTGATTTACTTGGGTGTACTCCCAAAATATACTCTCCTCCAAGTACAACCAGGGCATGGTCAAATATTGCCTTATCTGCACAATGCCGTCAGCTTGTGCAGCTGAGAACCCTGCCCAGCTGTAACATTGGGTTCAGACGAAGGTTTCAGGCTTTGAAATGTGGACGCTGCTCTCACTCAAACAAAGTGAGCAGCTACTTCTAGATGGAGAGCCTGATAAGAAGATGAGAAGATTTTTACGTATTCTATTTTTTCATAAGCCCGGCAGCAAGAAGCCAAGACTGTATCTTTGCGATTCATCTATTCAGGTGACTAACGTCATACTTTGAAACAGTCAAGGACTATTCATGGCTATTTTCTTTTTTTTCATGAATCACCCTGAAGTCAAAGTTAACAGCTAATTCATACTGTAGGTCATGCACAGAATTACAAATAAAGTAAAAAATAAAGAGGCTTAACCTAAGAGACTTTAAACAAAAGTCTTAGAGGCTCTTAAAAGTCTGAGAAATGAGACTGCTGCTCATGAGTTCTGTTCTGCTCTTGGCTCTGTGCTCCCAGGGACCAGCATCAATCAGGTGCCCCAAAGGTCAGTCCTGGGCCCTGCTACTAATGCTGCCTCATAAACACACCCAAGAGGTACCAGAACAGAAATGTTCGTCACTGAGCATGACCATGCTGTGATTTGGTGGCATTTCCATAAAGTTACTGAGGTCCCTTTCAACCCAAACTATTCTATGATGCTACGATTCTATGTTCTCACTTTCTCAGTGTCAAATTTGGATTGTATGTTTGGTCTGAACCAAATGCATCATAACAGACAGTAATATAGTTTATCTGAGTTAATTTTTATACTTATGCTGTTACTCCTCAAACTAATATTTAACTGAGGTTGTTGCTTCACATGCATCTTCAGGATTGATCTGAGATATGTGCATGGGTTTGGAGAGGGAAAAGGCAGAAAATTTGTTACAAAGAATTTGCAGAGAAGATGAGAGAGCCACGCTTTAGTTGTGATAAGGAAGGCTGCTTTGAAATAGCAGAGACCATATGATGTCCATTAAGAACTGGTGAACTGCATAAAAACAACCCCAACATCCTTTCCTGTGACTCCTTGAAGTATAAGAGCTTGCATAGTGCTTCAAACACAATTCAACAATAACATAATTGGGGCTCATGGTCAGGCACTTAAACCCATGTAGGGCAGAGGGAAGAGTGAAATATGTTCTCTCTTTGTTAAACCTCCTATGCTCCTTATCTTATTTTCTCTCTTTCAGTGTTTACTCAGCGTTCATCCTCAGTGAAGCTGGTTTGTAGTACATGAATGAATGAAGATGTCTTTGAAGTTGCTGTACTGAGCAAAACAGTTGAAGCTTCACTTTGATAAGTTCACATGAAAAGAGCCATTTGCTATTACCACATCTTTTACTGATGCAGCTATTGCCTGAAGAGAATTCAGAGTCCTTTACAGATATATGTTTGCAGCTTCCATTAAGTCTAAAGGTTCTGCAAGCGCATATTTGAAGGAAGATGTACATAATAGTAATTACAACACATTTGCATGAACATCTTGCTTTCAATTCAGAAAGTGCTCAACATGCTTTACAAACTTCACCAACACACTTACACATGTTGTAAATGTAGAATCACTTTGTCAACAGCTGCTGTACAGCCACCTCGAGGTGAAACACAACAGCTGTGTGACAACAAAAAGCAGCTCACAGAACATGGCAGCAACCAGAGAAACTCGAATTGCCTTATCTAGTAGAGATTATTGGAAGAATTTTAGGTAATCAACATGTAAATTACTCAAATTAAAATTTGGCTTGAGCGGTGGGGGAGGTGTCACTCCTACTGCTGCAGGGAAAGTGCTGCGGCATTTTTAATGATGGCAATTTGCCTGAAGCTCAGTTTTATGTCTGCAGAAAGACAGCACCTCTAACTGCAGTGTGATGGGTAATAGAGGCCAGCCCTTGGTTCCTGGCTGAGCCATATCACAGAGTGCCACCTACAGCATGAGCACCTCCTTGTTCTACAGAGCTTTGTGTTTCCCTTGGCTGGCTCTTGGAGCCTGAATCTGCCATAGAATCATAGAAACAACTAGGTTGGAAAAGATCATCACCATGATAGATAGCGAGACTAGGTGGCACCACATAGCAGGACGCAAGCAGGTTACAATAAGAAATATTTCAAAGGGGTGGGAGATGGGGAAAAAAGAGGTCAGTGTGATGTAAAAGATTGGAAACCTGATGGTTTCGCCATCTCTAGGGGATACACTACCTCTTATTAGTGTAAAATAAGAAATAGACAAATGACAGCATCATGTTGTCAAGGTTTTCATTGTCTTAGCTATAGGAGCAGAGGAATAGCTCTCTAGGCTTTGAAGGCTACATCCCTCTTTGGTTCAAAGTTACTGTGTGAAGCAAATATGGGGAGTATTCTGCAGCTGGAGAAGCCCCTGTGATTGAAATGGACTGAAAATACTTGCTTTCTGAATCACAGAAATCTAATAACTCTATACTCAGACTTTGAGACTCAAAAATTTTGGCATGCTTCCCATCAGTATGACCTCCTCGAGGAAGAAGAAGAGAAGAGTTTCATGCCATCTGTTGTCTCCCCTGCATGCCTTGTGTCTGATCCTGCATGACTGACTGTGCCTCATCCATATACCATGCTTATTAATTAGACCTTACATTATCTTCACACACTCTCTTGGGTTCATCTCACTTTCTGTTACAGGACAATAGTTCTTCCATTGGTAGCGAGGGAACCCAGTAAGTGGCAGCTGGTGTTTTGGTCATACAACCCCACGTGGTGTTTCTGGGCAGCTGCAAATGCTGTTCCAGAATATCTTAGCTGCGTAGGCAGCCACATGGAACAGTGAGCTGGACCTTGGGGATGATGTTGTAAGTATAGCATTTTGCAGGCTGATTCCCACTCCAGACCCCCTAACTCTACCCCAATGGAATCCAAAATAAAACATCATTTTCCAAAAGAAAAGAGCCTTCTCACTGGCAGATAAGTGTCCTTCAAATTTAGCAAGAAGACTAAAGATGGGTAAGATGTCTGAAGCAAGGATGGGCACCAGTGTGGAGGGGATCAGGGTGGACTACAGCAGCAGCCCACCACAGGCCTGGGCTTCGGGTGGCCAGGGCAGCCTGGAGAGGAGAGGTTTTATGTCACGCCTTGGGTCCTGAAAGTCACATCAGCAAATACAAGCTGGTGAGCATGTGTTGTCAAGCACTCTTCCTCTGATGACTCCAGATGGGGACCACATGGAGTCCAAAGTAAAAGTGCAGCAAATGAACCTAATCCTCTAATTCTCTGCCTGCAGTGAAATAGGCTCTCACTGTTGCTTTCCTAATGAAAAAACAAGTAAGCAGTCATATGTCTAGGTCATTCTTACTGCTTCTTACTGGCATAACTGCATTTTACCATGTCTGGTTAAAGTAGCACAGAGAAACAAATTATAGTCTATTTTGTCAGCCTGTTTTGCAACAGAAATAAGAAACATATTTTTTGTTTGGGAGGACATCGACACATTGCTTTGTGTTTTTTTCTGGTTTTGTACAGGTTTTGCTGTATAAGAATTTCCCCAACTTTTCTAATTGCCCATGATAGCCTTTGATCTCCCTATAGCTTTGCTATTAGTTACTTCTCTAAATACACCAGCAGCAGCAGCAGTAGCTTTTTATGAGACTTTTATTCATCTTAGTACCTGATACAACGGCCATCAAAGTGAGTAAAGAGCCTTTCAGTTCACATCAGACAAAAAGCCTTGCATCAGGCTCTTTGTGAAAATGCATAATCCACCATTAAAAGTAAGGCAGGTCACTGTTTCATCCTTCTCCTGTTGATTTTAGTGGAAGTGAATCAGCAGAAATCATAATACCGCTAGAAAATAATAGTGCACCCAATTGCAAAAAAAGGATTGCCTGTTTTCCATGCCAAGCATCAGGTACAGTATTGCTTTACTTACCAGAGTAGCTAACGAACTCTTTGGGGTTTTTAATGTCATGTCCTGGAAAATAATGCAAGGCAGGATATTCACATACTTTGTTTATTTCTGTCTAGACTGTACTGTGAAATGTACATGGCAGTTCCTTGGAGGTGAGACCTTTTTGTTTGCTGGCCATACAGCTGGAAATCATGTTCTAAATGTCCTGGACATATACATGAGTAAGTATAGAATTAATTACCATAATGCATTTTTAAGTGACTGATGAAATTACAGCGCACAGCACAGCCTTGTCAAATTGTAACTGCCATTATAACTATATATTTGACGTAAGTAGGGTACAGGCTAGTCTTCCATCGATGTTTTTTCATAAAGGTTTCAAGCTGTGTAGCTTAGTCTTTAATACAAATGACACTGAGGCTGCTGACACTACCCTCCACCCAGTCTAAATCAGCCCTGGTCCCACAGCCCCTCCTCACAGGGCAGAGCCTCCAGCCCCAGACCACACGGTGATCTCCCCTGAATCTACTTCGGTTTTCAGACCTTTCCTAAGCTGAAGGTCCCAAAACTGAACACTTATCTCCTTTGCAGGGACTCTAGGTGCCCAGGGCATGTTTTTGCATTTGTCTCTGTTGATTTCTGTGTGATTCTTGTTGGCCCATTCCCACAGCCTGGATCCTTTTGGTGGCAGCCCTGCCTTGAAGGGCATCTATTGGTTACCCTGGCCTGGTGTCACCTGCACAGTCCAAGCCATTGACAATGATTCTTCCTCTGCAGTTTAACCATCACTATTCAGATAAATATTTACAGTTCTGGGAAGGTAGTACCAGCTGGAAGATAGACTTTCAGAAGAGATTTCTTTTTTCAAACCATTCAGGGAATTAGCACTCGGTTCTTTGAGGCCAACAACAACCTCTCCTCAATTGGTCTCAACCAGGTCAGCTCTTCATTGCTACTATTCCTCAGATCATCTTTGTTACCTTGATTGGCTTCCCGCCAAGGTTTGTCAATCAACTCCGAATCTCTTCAACAAGGGACGCTTCCCTTGTCTTCCACTACACACTGCTTCCATGGAGCATTCACACCATCTCTGCTACTCTCCTTTTCCTTCTCCCTGAGACTTTTCATTTTCTTCCCTTTCCCACTACTGCTGTCATCCTTCTTTTCTACATCTCATCTCTTTTTTGTCTCATCTTTTCCTGACAGTTTCTACCTCTTCATAGCTCTCTTCTTTCTCATGGCTTCTCCCTCTCAGTGGTACTTTTTGTCCTCCTTAAGAACAGTTTTCCTTTTGCTACTATTTCGTAGTTAGTCTTGGAAGATACTTCGGTTATACGAAGGCAAAGCATTCCCAAATGTAATGACCTCATCTTATCAGTTTAGCCACCAAATGCAGGCATCAGCCAAGCCAAGGCTGTATTTGTGAATATACACACTCCCAAAGGCACTGTCAGGAGAAGATATTCCTTCAGTTTGCTCATTTGCCTTTATTTCAAAGCACTTCAGTTTCAAGTTCAAAACCTAGTAACAAGCAAGAAGACACTGAACTTTAATGAATTCCCCTTACGGGCTTTCAGGGTCTTTAAGAACAGTTTCTTCTTGCAATGGGACTTGATCTCCCACATTGTTCAGTTATTTTTGAAAGGCATACCCTTGAATAAACCTAATGTCCCTATGAAGGAGAGCGATACTATTAAAAACATCAGAGATATCAGAACTTTCGACTATGATTCTGTGATGTTTAGCCCGTGACATGACTCTTCCCATTCCCCCTCCCATCCTACCGGGATGTTGCTGTGTGGTGCTTAGAGGCTGGCTGGGATTAAATCATGACAATCTATTAATTACATTAGTGGGCATTTTTAGGACTTGAGAAATGAGCTGGAAAAAAAATATTTTCAGGGTGTTTTTTGTAAAATAAATGGAACAAAAACTTAAACATATTTCTTATTTTAATTTAAAGGCAAGCGATAACCACTATTTATTCAAAATCCAGAAAAATTCTTAACAGGAAGAGTACTACTTATATAACAGAAGACTAGCTAAACCTAACAGGACTTAAATGGCAAATTGGAACTGGCCTTATAAGAATAATACATTTAAAAATGACACTTCAAAGGGATGAATTTTTCAAAGGACAAATACACAATAAAAGACAGTCTTACAAATACTGCCAAAAAGTTTCTACTGGTAAAAGAGAACAGTGAAACTGTAACCAAAGCTATAAAATGCAGGAGATGGGGAAAGTAAGGATAAGGATTTTTAAAAAATTCTTTTCAGATTATAGAAAGGTTCTGGCACTTTTATTTCTCACCTTGGAGTCTTGTTAGATGCCAGATTATTTTGGCATAGTTGGTATCTTTGCCCTGTGGAAAACTCACCACCTATCAAGAAACCCTGTGCGCTTTGATAAGCATGACCTGGAATCTGTACATATCCACCTTTGTGAATGTGCTTGGCTTTTCTGGAAAAAAATAAGAAAATAAAAAATGTAGACAAATCCAAGTAATTCAACAGCTTGTTACCTTTAAAAGACACAGACAGAAAAGAGAAGAGGTTTCTTTTGTCCATTTTAAATCAGATTTGTGGTGAAGTTTTGGGATGAGTTTTTTGTGTGTGTGTGTCGGTCAGGATATATTGGTTTACATGCACTTTAAGTGTGTATTGTATGTGCTGCATACTTAGCACACTATATTTGTCTTGGCTCAAAATTTACTTCCAAGGGCAGATCCAAATTGGCTCAAAGTTCAGTTTGGTTTTTGGGTTGTTTTTTTTTCTTTTGGTTTGATTTGTTTTTTTGTTTGCATACTTCTTTGGGGTTATCTTTTGTTTGGGGTTTTTTTTCGGGGGGGGTGGTGTTGGGTTTTTTGTTTTCAAGGAGGCTTGAGGGAGGTATTGTGCTCCACTGTGCCAAGCTAGTTGCTAAATCTCACCAAATTGGTGGTCTGTGAAGGGCTCTCTAACACCTTCTGGTTTTGGCACAGAAGGACTTTCTCTGTCCCCAAAAAGAATGATGTTCACAACGCCTAAGGTTTTCTGTATTCTGGTTTGTTCACCAGCTTTCCCAATGCAGTGGAGGACAGGAATTTTCCATGGACTCTCTTCCCCATAGCTTTCATAGCAGTGGTCTTCCTCCCTAAGAGCTGGAAAGGGTGCTAATCAAATCACTGCTGTAGGCACTGGAGCAACACACGTAACTTGGATGAACCCTAACTTCTGTTGAAGGGTCCAACCAGCTGTGACAAATTCTAGCAAAACTGAAACTTGCTTATTTACTTCTTACAACTCAGATAAGTCAATATCTTTCAGTCAACCCATTATCTTTTTGCTTTCGCAATGCAGAAGGATTTAATCTTTTTCCTAGTAATTCTAGGCATAGATTTTGAGGATCTGAATTCAATTCCTTTAATTCCTCCTTAAAAGTGATATTTAAAAATGGCTTTGAATGTTTAACATTAATAGTTTTGCTTTAACATCCAAAGTTGTATCTCTTACTTTTATCCAAATTCTGCATCCAGTGATAGGCAGTAAGTAAATATAATCACTGATTTTACTGATTCACAGCGATGTAGATGAGAACAAGACATTGAATGAACACAGAAATACCATGATGCATTCTGAGATAGGCAGCAAACTTTTAAAATTGCTGGATTTGTCATTTTATGAACAAAGCTGATAAGGAAGGCACGTTTAAGAGTGACTTTCCAAACTCCCCTTCTGGCAGGGGAATCATGGAGTTAATTTGGCTTAGATGTAAGGCAGAGGGACTTTAAGTCTGCTTTAATTTATGCCAAATAGAGAACACTAAAAAACCCCTTTCCTTATCCAGGATTGCAGAGGGTTGCAAAGAGTGTGTGGCTTTATTTAACAAAAGGATATAGCTGGAAAGAACAGAGGAGAATTTAGGCACCCAAGCTCATCATCAGCCTTGAAAGAATTGCTTGGCATAATGTGCTCTGACTGGCAGGCCTGTGGTGATTAATTCCCAGCACCTCTTCTGTACAACTGAGGAGAAGGAGTGTGGGTGTACATTTGAATATCTGTCTTTATTCTTTACTCAAAACCAGTGTAATTGGGTTTCAGTTGAAAAATATGCTGGGTAAAATGCATGTTATTTTTAACAATTCCACTAATATTGACCATACAATTTGTGCTAAAGGTTGGAAAGTATTTTTACTAACAGAAAAGAGTAGGTCTTAACTGAACGTCCCACCGTTACTAACCCAAACGACTATTTCAAAAGAGCAGCCTGCCATTCAGTGTTTATTGTGATAATAGCTTTTTACTTTCCTATCGCTTCCTGAAAACAATTCCTCACTGTTTCTGCAAGCTGTAGGGGTTAAAACAGTGACCTACCAAGCAGCAGTTTGCACTGGTCTCCATTTAACTGACCAGCAGTAATGACTGAAAAAACCTCTCATGAACACCATTTATAAACATGTGGTTTGGTGAGTGCACTGTGTCAAACACACTGTGCTGATCTGCAGAACAGCATCGTCCTGTGAGGGCTGAGTGAGTACTCTGCAGTGCAGAGAGAATAGAGTGCAAATGTAACCAAAAAGCCAGGAGGGCAGGCAGAAAGAAAAATGGATCTGAGCATGAAAATGTATTCCTTTCTCAGAAGGCTTAAGCAAAATTCTGAGGTGATGCCCATCACTAAAAACCAAAAAAATCCCAAAGAGGCTGAAAAGTTGCAGGCAGAGCTGCCTTGCCCTCTTTTGCATCTGCTGCAAAGCAGGAGGTAGAGTGAAGGATGTCAGTGTAATCGTCCCGAGTGGAGGATGTCTATGTAATCATCCCAAGAGGAGGATGTCAGTGTGAACATCCCTGCTCTCCCTTGTGCTCTTCAGAGATGGATCTTACACTCAAACCATATTTAGTCTGAAAACTCACTTAAATGCCAGTGGAAGACAGGCTAAGTTACTGTAGCTCTTGTACCCACTTGTAAACAACACTCACCTTCCAGTTGAACAAGATTTTTGGCGTGCATCAGGACACCTACAAAATACCCCCAACACAATCGTGGATTAGTCACAGATTGGTTTGGGTCAGAAGGGACCTTAAAGCTCATTCAGTTCCAACCCCTTGACATGGGCAGGGACACATTTCACCAGACAAGGTTGCTCAGTGGGGGAAGGCAGCAGTTCTCTCACATCACAGACTAACACTGGCAGTATTTCACAATCATCTTTTCCATCTATCCTTGTTCTTACTTGAGGGTAAGGACAGGTTTTCAGATTTGCTAATGGAAGGTTCCCCTAAATCAGGATGACTTTTCTCTGGGAGTTTCACTTAGCCTCAGCCAGAATCAGCTTTCCATCACCTTTTGAGTTCTCCAGAGAGACCTCAAGCAGCACACTCTGGGCTGACTTCTCCAACGAATCTTTGCTAAAAGTTGCAATACTTTTAAACCTGAGCCTGCCACATGGCATGCACAGTTTTGTAATTTCTTTTTCACTGTATATCAGGGAAGATTTTTGCCTGAGGGGAATGCAGTCACTCGTTTTCAGTACAGTTTCTTCTAGGAGAGCACTAGTAGGCATCAGGAGGTCCCACTACAATTAGAGTCAACTCTTGAGCCAAATACTTCCTTAGCAAAGGAAAACCTGTCTGCATAGACATGGATGCATTTTGATCATTTCAGTTCAGAGAGTCCTCTGTATGTTGCCATATACAACTAAAAACATTAATATTGCTGCATATTGTCTCTCCCTTTTGGCAGAGGATAGAATTAATTTTTCAAATCAGGACACTGAATTTACGTGGAAAATAGCAATAGTGATGATTTTTTATTGAGCATTTTTCTGTAACATTTGGTATTGCAGAAACATTAGATAATTAAAATATTTCATCTCTAAAATGCCTTGTTGACTGCTGAGATTACAGTAAAGAAGCTAGAAAAGTCCTATTAGAAACCATTCATTAGCAGTTCTGATCATTAATTCTGATCATTGCATGTTCATAAACACTGCAAGTAATAAAATGTTCATGATTTGGAACAAAGAAGAAATGCTTTTCCTAGAAAACAGAAGGTTTTCCTTAGAAAGCAGTGAGTCATGGAAGAATTTAGGGAACAAAATAAATAACTGCCTTGAAAAGTGCTCTAAGCTTCAATTTGTGGAAACAGGGGTAATGCAGTCCTTGCATGACAAAAGGAATGACAAACAAAAATTGTAGAAACAATAGTAATGCCACCTAGCTGCCATCTGGAGCTTCTCATGGCAGTTTTCAATGAACAAAAGGAGTATGAATGGAGGAAGTACTAAATATTTTTGGGTCTGTTGAAATAAAAATATGAAGCATAAATCAAGGGGGGAAAAATCCAATCCAGAATAAATGGAACATGTTCTCATGGCAATACGAAGTGAACAAAAAAAAAAAAAAATTATTTTATTTTACTTTACTTTGTTTATTTTATTTTAATTTTCCAACTCAGAGTTTCATCTGATGACCTTACAGGCAATTTGTAAAACTTTTACACCTCCCTCCTGACATTTTCATAAGAATTGGCTGAGGGTGCATTTCTCATGGACCAGCATGTCAAACCATGTTCAAAGTTGCTTTTGCCGAGTTCTCACAACTCTAACTGCATTTCCTTTCCCGGGGCTTGGAGCCAGGAAACAATTTCTCTCTTTGTTCACAGAGAATTTTTACTGCCATTTTCCTCCTCCCTCTTTCATCAGCTGATGGGATGGATGCTCCCTGGCAGAGGACAGAGATCCTGCATACTGTGACCCTTCGTTTTGGTGTTTCCTCTTCCTCCTGCCTGCACAGAGCTAAAGGAGATGCTACATTTGAGGGATAAAAGGAAATTCCCTCAAGGCCATAGTGCCAGTAGAGTTTGAAAATTCTATATCTGTACAGATATATATCCCTGTACCACAAGGGACTGCTCAACCCACCACTTCCTTCTTTTGGGATTTGCAGGTGTCTCAAGAGTGTTAGGAAATAGTTTAGTACCTTGCTAATTTAGTAATCAGGCTGAAAAATTGCAGCCTAAGTCAATGTACTCCATTTAGGAAATATTTAAAACCTGTGATGCCAGACTGCTGAATCTGACCTGCTGGACCCTTCTGGACTTCAGACCCAGGGTTTAGCAAGAGCTCTCTCCACTTACCTAAAATACTGTTATACAACATCCATTTTTTTAAACAATATTCTTTCCTATGGAAACTTCCAACACTTATTAGAAGCAAGAGTCTGTGCTTTCGTAGTAAAGAACCTCATACATTGGTAGCAAATTTAATAAAAGCAATCGATTACTTCCTCAAAGGTGGCCAGACCTTAGGACAGATAGTGGTGCTCTTGGTGCTGGCAAGGAGGTGGACTGCACAGTGCACTCATGGCTGTGCAGCAGCTGTAGCTAATACAAAACCAACCTTATCTGGCAAAAAGCTCCTTTAGCACTTTTTTGATCCTTTTTTATAATTAATAGCTAATGCACCTATACATCTTCAACATAATTCCATGGTTATGTGAATCTCTTTTAATGGTTAGCAGGTGCCAAAGACACACATGACAATGCTACAAAGACAACACGCAATTGGAATACATTTTTATCTGGAAAGAAGCCACTTTGTGCTAACAGAGAAGGAATCATCCTGTATTTCCTCACTACCTGCAGCAATACATCATACATAACAGAGTTTGTTATACATGGGTTTGAATGTGGTAATGCATGCCTTGGCTCCTGGTACACTTTATATGTGTATGTTCATTCTGGATGCAAGTGCTGCAAGCACACTAGGAGGTATTTTTATTGTTAATAAACTTCACATTTTTGGGCCAGATTAATCCATAATGTGCCTGATTTCTTGCAAGAAATTTGTAATGAAAAGTACACCTAAAGCAAAATCTATGAAATTAAGTATCCAGGGCTCTATTCTGCTGGCTTACACTGTGCATAGATACCTATTTATTTTAAAAAGCAGTGACAGGATATGGCACTGTGCATTATTATATTGACATTCTGTCATGGGTTTTACTGGGAGGCCAAAGCATTTTGTTAACCAGCCTCCCTACCCTCTGGGGAGATCTTTAAACTGTCTCACTTTTAGCCCTAGCCCTTTGACTGTCCATGCTACATGCACATTAACTCACTTCTGACATCCAGTATGCAGTTGAACAGTTAATTTTCAGTGCAGGAAAAATGGGACTTAAGCCACAAGGGACTTTTACAGGTGGCTGACCAGGGACCTGGGTTTACCCTGGCTTTGATAACAAAGGCAACTTAGGCATTACCCGCCACTCAATCTAGAACACTGCAACGTGTTTCGATGTCAGAATGATACAAAGATTTCAAGGCAGTAAAGGAAACTGGAAGAAACTTTCAGATTGATGTGGGATTCAGAATAGAATTACAACCTAACAGAAAGAGAAAAATTTGAACAAAAAAATAGCAAAGGGAAGACCTTTTACGCATATAGAGGCAAAGAACAGGACCTCCATCTGGGCCAGTCTTCAGTAATGGTCATTACTAGATTTTCAGTTTGCAAGAAATTTGTTAGATGTAGCGTGCAGTGATAATGATATTGTGAAAAATAAGTGTTTTAACTTCCATTCAAATTACCATGCTGCTACTCATTCACACCCTTTTTTAGCTTAAAATTTGGTATGATATCCCTGATCAAAAGGAAGTAAATGCATTTTTTAAACCCTCAGAGCTGTCCATGGATAAATGGGCTTTAAGTAGTATTTATTTTATACTACTTAAGGTTTGTTTATTGTTACAGTGATGTAATTCTGCAATATAGATACCATTGAAATTTCAAACTGAAAAGCCATTTTAAAACAGGTAAATTCTACAGTGGGTATTTCTTTCCCATTTGAATTTTTCTTTCTTGGCTTTTTGCCTTTCCACTGAAAAATCTGTGCGATCCTGCATCTGGAACCAGTAACTCTCAAAATTTTTATTCATAGTCTACACTAAGTGAAGTAGTTGTTCACATTTATGAAATTAGAATACTTCCAGAGAACTTGCTTTATATCTTTACTCATTGTATTCAGGTGAGTTTAACATAATAAACGGAGGTTACGATTTAGACCTGGTTCCTCAATTAAAATAAAAACTGAATTCCCTGACATCAATGGGGCAAACTCTTGTGAGAATTATTGATGAAGAATCCATGGATTACATCTGCATGCATTTCCCAGAGCTACATGCAGTTATTTTGTTTAAAATGAAAAAACAACAAGAGTTGACAGTTACATTCATATTTGACTTCACTGTCTCAGTTCAAAGTATTGCAACCAGTGCACTTAATTTCTGCTCATGATTTCTAGTTTATAGACCAGATGATTGCATGGTGTATTTGAGATTCTGACATGCTCTTTCTAGGTGAAGATTAATAAAGTCTGTGGCCCAATAAACTCACACTGTGGACTTTAAAAATAGTGCACATATCTGGGTAAACTCGAGTGAAATTATTTGCTTACACAATGCGCATTTTACGCCTGGAACATCTATATTTACATAGAAGCTAAGTCCAGGACTAGAACACCAAGAGCACTGTAAACCAGGACTGATCCAAACCTTGTGAAATCCACTATGTAAATTACTGATTTCAGTGGGATTTGAATCAGGCACTTAATTACTTGAAAGTTTATGCAGCTCAGTGTTATGAATTATTGCATTTAATATTATCACGGCATTATTGATATGTATAGTGACTTACAGCAAGTAAACTGTCCTGAGTGATTCATAAATCTGATAGATTACAAGTAATTAAGTTAAAGAAATACACAGTGGAAAAATAAAAATATTATTAGTGTCTCAGGGAAAAGATCATTCTTTCAGTTCTTGCCCTATGCAGTATTTCATTTCTTGTGTGTCTTGCCATGTATGAAAGAGAATGAAAGAGCACAATTGGCTTTTAGTGTGATGGACCTGTCATGTGGAAAATTTTTTTCTCTAAAGCCAAGAAATCACTTGTCAATGTCAAGTCACCCATCCGCAGTATGACATTTGTACTGTGAGTCGAAACACAGCTCAGGGGATGACAAAGCACTATTGCACACTCGGATCCCATAACTGAATGTGAACAAATGTAATACTCAAGTATAGCTTTCATGATGAAATAAAAGATACCTCACCCATGAAAGGGGATTATTATCTCTGGTATAGAAGCGTGACCCCTCATTAAAATATCCATGGTGATTTCCATCTCTTCCAGTGAGAGCTTCTTTTTATTCTGTGACATTGTTTTAGTTGTCAAAGACCACATTTTAGTTTGAATCAAACTGTGGGAATTAGAAGAGAATCCAGTCAAATTCTCATGGAAACCTTACCAGCTCTATTTTACCCTGTAATTCAGCATTTTACTGACCACTAATGTTACTTTGCAGAAGTTAGTACGGCTTAGGCTTTCGTATATTATAAAAGCAGACAGCCTTTTACTATACTGTGAATATTTTTTTAAAATCTGTTAACTAAAGAAGAAATGTTTTTCCTAAAGCAGGTCAAAACACAGAATGAAAATTGATTAAAAAAAACAAACAACACACTGTTTTCTCTTATTATTTTATAAAAAATCAGTATGTTGAGAGCACACTTTGATTTAAAATTTTGAATCTTGAGTTATTTTATAATTATGAAGAACTTGTCTTCCTTAATTGTTCTGTCTGTTTTAACTCACCGTGTATACTTAACTGAGCAATGTTGTCTGTACGCTGGGAGTTTATTAAATAATATGAAGAAGTCAGCCATCAGTGCATAGAGATACTAAGTCCTTCTCTGCCTATAATTTTTGGAGTGAAAAGATGAACTGTATCTTAGTTACCCCCAATTAGTTAAAGTCAGCTATTTAGTGATGGTATTTCAACACCATAGATATTTTAATTAAACAAGGGTGGCCTGTTTCTTATAGACAGTCATGCTGGACACACGCTGTAGAAACCTTTTGTCCTGTTTTTCAGAGGGTTCTTTTTTTCCAGTCACACTGGAAATCAGGGAGTAATTGAAACAAGGGTAGGTAAATCTTTTAAATGCCTACAAGCAGCAATGTGCAGCAGATCTTCCTTGAAAAGAAAATTAACCAGGGCCAGAGTGCAGTCAACACATGTGCTTGCACTTAACAGTCAGCCAGCTCCAGTAAAAAAGAAGGTCCCATTGAAAGGGTCATGGTGACTGATTATTAAAAGAAGTACATGGAAAGGCACTGTTGTAGGACTTCTTTTTTTAGGAATAGAAATCTGAGGGGATGACAGAAGATACATGGGAGAAATTTGGGATGGATTTAATTCCTGTATTTGTTTCACAAACAAGCAGAAGCTCTATTTCCACAAGTAAACACCGTTCAGATATTTCCAAAAGCTGGGAAGAATGCAAAGGCAGAAAATAGTTCAGGAAGGAAGCAAGATGTCTGAAGAAGCAAATAACATATCAATTTCTTGATGTCCCTGGGTAGGATGCTAGTACAGGAGGTGGTGCTGGCCAAGCTCAAGTGCTGCAAAAGGGAATAGAGAATGGCATATCTGCATTCCAAAATTCAGCTTCCGAAATTCACCCTCTACTCACGAAGAATCTATATAAATTATAGCATCTAAATCTTGCACCAACTCTTCGGTTTTCTTCAGGTAAATACATTTTCTGATGTTACCTATCTTCCAAGATAGGCACTCTTCCACGTGAAGCAGCACTTTGTGCTGACAAGTGTATTCAGTTGGCATAGGTAAATGATTTATGTTTTTGTGAATAAGTTATACTGACAAAGGTGTAGCAACTGAAAAGATGCATATGTCTTGCAATGCTCCACAAAGCACCCTTTGGCAAAAAAACACATCAATTCAACAACCTCCAAGGTATTATTTGTAAGAATACATCATTTCCTGTATTGGATATCACTCCCAGTTAGCTTCCCCTTGGCCAGTAATGTAAACACAGTTTAAATTTCCCTATTTGTAGTTTTCTTTTGTGTATGGTCTTCCTCTGCTCCAGCTGAGGGGAATTTAACACATGTGTTCCGAGTTCCTCCATGAGGCCTTACTCATTGATTCATATACATTCTGACAACATACTTCAAGTGCTTTGTTTTAATAAGTACTGTTTTCACTGAAACTGTTTGGGATTTGGTGGGAGAAACACACTTGGAGGGTTGTCTGCCTCTTAAAAATGTAGCTAAAGGCCTTTAAGGTCCTGTTTCTTGGACCATAAAACTTGCCTGCGATGATTGAAAAGAGAATTCTGTTTGACCTTTGGTGACTCAATTGAATGCTTAATTTCCACTGCTGCCACTGCTTCACCTCAAAGACTGTGACTGTGTCCCTCCAATGGACAGTGTGGGATGGAGAGGTATGTGTCTGTTCCATGCCTGAGTGTCTGCTCTCCTGCTGCCTAAACCAATTACAAGATTTTGATGAAGAACCGACCTTTTAATCTCAAAAGAAAAAGCACATTAGCTTTTGAGTCCCTGTCCAATGTGGCCATATATGGTAAAATAACTGTGTTCTCTTCATTTATTCTTAAAATATCTTTCCCTTCAGTTCTTAATAATGGAAAAATTGTAACCTATAAATGTATATTTAGTATCATCTAAATGCTCTGATTTATCTACCGGGTATTTCTGCAAATGTTACTCTTGATACTGCAGTGTCACTCATGTAAACAGATGGATGACTTACGTCCTGGTCTATCCAACACTGTAATCAGTACCTGTAATTAGTGCAATCTGCACATTGCTCTATTGATGCTCTATTGAACCACTGCTTGTTGTCCTTTTGAACCACTGTTTCTTGTCCTTGTCTTTTATCCATTTCAGCCTTACTGGAAACAATAACAAAGAGTTACAACACAGACACATGACCAGCTTGCAGATTCTTAGTGCAATGCCAATCACTTTTCTAAATCTAGGACAAGAAATTTAGTATTTTAGAAATTTAGAGCTGCTAAAGGAGAAAAATTTCTAATTTTGAGCTGAGAGCAGTGCTAAGACTTCACCATCAACAGTATAGAAATCATTGGCAAGGATCACCATAAGTCTGACGGTGTATCAATCTTCTGGACCTTCGTTTTTTGACACTGATGCAAAGAGATGGCCAGGACTGATTCCTTATGATGGATGCACTCAGTCACTTCATCACACTATCAAATGCTATCAAATCATTTTCCATAAAGAGCAAGCATAGGGTGCTGCTAATCAGCACTCAAACGCAATTTTCAATCAGTCTTTTCAGGGAAACAAGCTTTTTCCGTGCATTTTCATGTTGGGCTTTTGGATAAGCAATGGCAGTTGCAGTTAAACACTATTTTATCCATACAGGAAAATATAAAGAAGTTTAAAAGTCTAAGAACACTAAGTGTGTTGAATGGGCTCCTACCAAGGGAACACAACTGAAGACAAAGTGAACTGAAAGACACTAGCAAGCTTCCTGAAAGGTGGTAAGACAATTAAATTCTGCCCACATGTTCCAAAATCCATGGCTGTTTGAAAAGAAACATGTCCTCCTCATTTTTAGTACTTGTGGTAAAATTTCAGTAGATAAAGCTCCCCAGATTCTCCATAAGCATGACTTTGGTGGTGGCATGGAAGCGTGTTGTAGCAAGTGATCCAAGACAGTAGACATAATGTCACTATAACAGATCAACCTCGTAAAGCATGCATGCACACGTCTGAGATGCACAACGGTGGATGGAATTCCATCATGAAAGTCAAGTGGCATCCTAAGTTGGAGACTCTCAAAAATGCCTGACCAGAGTAATTTTGAACAGTACATTAGGTTGGTTTCTGTTTGGATGAGGAAAATGTGAAGAAAGGGAAGGAGATTGTGACTATAAATATGTCCCTTCCAAACTAGAAATTAACATAAGTGTTTCTACAGCTCAGCAGTTTCCTGTTAGCTCAGCTAGTGAGAATAGGCAAACCTGAGACCTCCTGTGGGCTCCACACAGTGGAAATTCGTCTGACTTTTGCTTAGTCAAAATCTATGAGATTATCTTTTAAATCAGCTAAGCACTGCTGATACCTTGTACATTAAATAGAAAGATTACTTTAGTCAGGCAGGGCAATTTCTGGCAATGCATCCCTTGCCATATGATGGAAATCTCATTAGGATGAAAAATCATATTGCCTTTGAAGGTAGACTTTAAACTGAAAAAAAATTTAAAAAAAAAAAAAAAAAAAAACAACCAAAAAAAAAAAACCCAAAACCAGAGAGAGGGATAATACAGATCAGCCTCGGCAGAGGAGTACCACATCCATGCAAATGCTTGGTGGGAGCTGTGCAGTGAGGAGTAGGATGACAGCCAGGAAGAGAGGAGCAGCAATCATCCATTCAACTGCTTAGTCGTTCATCTGGAGCTGTCAGCTCTACCCACAGCTCTTTAAGGTGCACTTCACCCTCCTTGTCAGCCACGGTAATAATGATGCTTCATACAGATGAAAATCCACTTACAGAATAAAAATCACAGGCCTAACAAACTGTGTTTAATTTTATGGGTTATTTTTGCCTCCATTTTCTCATCTCTCATTTACATGTTTTCTAGTTAGAATACGAGGTCTTTCTGGGCAGGACCTTAATTCAATTCTGTCCCCAATGAGTCAACATTAGAAGGGGATTCATACTGGTCAAAATACAAACAGAATGCTTATTAACTAACTCACAGTATATTTCACCTTAACATGATGTGTTACCTTGGACAGCATCATTTATTTAAAAATTGACATATATACATAAATGCTACCTACAGTATCCTTCACATCTCCAGTAGTGTGCTTGGAAAAAAGTACTGAGTAACAATACATTTCATGTGTCTGTATAGAAATCTTAACAAGTCCACTTATCTTCAAAGGACTAGTGAAGCTGGCCATACCTTCTGTCACTGTCATTCCAACTGTGTATTACTGTCCTGCTTATACAACTGTCTTATTACTAAAAACCTAACAATAATATACGTGTGACTGTAGAACAACTTTAAAGTAAATCGATATTTCTCTGCCTGACACTGTACATTTATGAAACATTTTTAAGGAACTGACTTTTCATGTTACAAACTGCTGGCATATCCTATCAGAAATGTCCCACAGTAGGATTTGAAATGAGGAAAAATTACAAAAGTAAAACCAAATATCACTTCCTTTCTGGAATGCTCAGATTCAAAGTTGCCAGTAGGTACATATTTCACAGAGAAAAATACTTCTTGATTATAAATTAAGGTAGAAGGAGATGTTGGATATCAAGGTATTATCAACTGGTGTCTCCTCTTCTCTGGCATTGTTGGTGTTCAGATGTAAAACTTTAAATGAGTTCCAGTGTCACAGATACATTTAAAAAAAAAAAAAAAAAAAGAGAAAAAAGTTAAAAAAAAGCCAAGTGCTGGGGAGGTTTAGAGGTAGCAGCGGTAATGGCAAACTCTGAAAAGCAAAGACTCATCTGTGATATTTCTTATAACTCCAGAAGCTAACTTTTTACACTATTCAAGATAAGAGAAATGATAGTCAAGATCTTAATTGAAGCTGAACATGTGACAAACTTGAACCCAAGAGCCAAAACAATCCCCATCCTAGAAGACTGTCTAGAACATCCTGAGTAAGGATAAATTACTGCTTTTCATTCCTCCCCAGTGAAAGACAAAAAGTGTGTTATGAGTGTGGAACTCATTAGACTCTAGGACAGCAAATCTAAACATCAAGTAAAAACCTTCACATAGGTAGATATCCTCTTATATCCTCTTTTCCTCATGTGGCAGACCTCCTCATTCCCTTAGTGCTCCAGTGTGCTCCATGCAAACTTGGATAAAGACTTTTGGATAAAGACTTTTGTCTGACCGCAGCAAGGCAGAGTCTGTCACTATTAGAATATACTGGAGGATGTGCTGGTGACCCTGGGTAATAACGAAGTTATCCCAGAATCCCCAGTGTGTGATTCACTGATTCTTTGCATGAAGTTAAATTCTTGCTAAACTGTTACCTTGAAGAAATTATTAATTCAAGCCAGGATAATATAAAACCACATGAATATTTGCATTAAGCATTGCATAATATAAATGTTTATAATTATTTACAACTTATAAACAATATGGCTACAAAATTTCATAGAAACACAGGCAAAAAACAGAAGAGAAAACATGCTTGATAAAACAAGCTTTATCTGCTTACACCAAATTGCATTTGAAAGGTTCTGCTAATGAATGCAACCTGAGATGAAAGCACATGAAAACCAGCTCCCCAGTTAAGGAGCCAGTTAAAAACACATCGAGCTAGGCAGATGGACAGGGGAAACATAGTACCTAAAGAATCAGAAGAACAAAAGAGAATATCCCTATTGAAGCTGTGCTGCCTTGCATGAGAACTCTTTTCAGAAAGATCAGGAAAGGAAATGCTCTCTGATACGTGCAGAGGTACTGAAAAGTCCACCTAAACCCTGAGGGTCACTCTCAGATGATTAAAATGAAAACGTAAAAAAACACTACTACCAAAACCACAACAACAACAACAACAACAAAATGCTAAGACAAAGTACTACCATACACCCGACCTTTAATGAAGAATCATTTCAAATGGGAATACAACCAGTTAGCCTTATGGGAAACAGACATGTACCAAAAGAAAAGGACCTTGGTGAACTCAGAAACAAGTCTTCAGTTTTAATCGAATTTTTTTGGCTCTTGAGCACAAAAGCATTACGTCTTCAGTTCCCTTAACAACAAACTTTGGAGAACAAAGAGGGCTCATTGACCAATGTAGTTATATGGTCACTTTCTGCATTCTCTTCTGTACCTGAAGAAATGAGAAAAATCACAAACTGGATCACACAGAACAACCTCATTCTCTGCATGGCATGGGTAACTTATGAGTCTATTGCTTGACTGGCAAATAGTCTTTCCTTGGTTTATTACACTGTGTCTGAAATTCTCCCTACAGGGCAGGCCAGTAATAGGTTAGAAGATTCTGCTTCCAGTGAGAATTGGATGTCAAGACAGAGTTGGAATATAATATGTTCTAACACTTTCAAATAAAAAGAAAACAACCACAAAAACCACAAGTGCTACAGCAAAGAAAAGAGCCTGTTTACAAGGTCAGCACAAAGAGCAACTCAGTGAGTGGAACAGCCTCAGTTTGGATTATTCTTGGTACGGAGTAAATGCCCTGTTGTGAGCACTCAAGTGTCTTCGCAGCTCTCTATCTCAAGGTTACCTGGCTGATCCTATATGCTGGAGTCCTCATTAAACTGACTATAGAGAACACTCATGAAAGAATTTGCTGGAGTCCTTCCACCCTGAGTTCCCTGTGGTTATGCAATGCCCCCTCAAAAACTCCAAACAGCCAACACAGGAAGAATAGTAACAGACAGACATTTGCTGACAGAACAATGTCTTAGTTTAGTCCTGATGTGGAATTGAAAAGTGGGGGGAAAAGGTACCTAGAAGTAAAATTTCTAAACTGCTACTTTATCCTTCTCATACTGCCAGCCAAACCTCTTCCTGACGTGGCTGACTGATCAACACTTCTAATCTTGAGCATTACAGACCTTTTAGGAATTTTCAACAGTGGCATCTGCATTTTGCTCCCAGTTTGGAAAGAATCTGAATATTTGGGAAGTCATTAGAACCTTATTGCTAAAAAAATGTCATAAAAATCAGACGACCACTTTAATGCAGACAATGCAAGGAAGCCTAAGAAATTTTCCTCCTCAGCCATGTATGATCCTACAGTTAAGACAGTGCTACCTCTGGAAAACCTTTCCATTAATTAAATAAACCTACGCCTCTTCTGTCTCCAGTGGGTGACTGATTCTGACAACTCTAAATCTTTAGTGTCAGTCTGCTCATGGTTCTTGAATTCTCCTTGATGCTTGTCCAAGACACAGATGTTTGCAGCTTCAGTAAAATGACATGTCCAAAAGAACATTAAGTGACAAGATAAGTAGTCCAGATAATGCCCCCTGACAATCCCAGGTATATGTCAGCTGAAGTTCTTGGAATACAAGATATCTGCATATTATCTATTTAGCTCATGCATTATTATGGGTAGTGGTGGATGCTCAGTGATTTTTCTGGGTTTTCAAGGTTGTAGTGCCATCCTTCATAGTTCAAGCTTTTAAATGAAAAAGCTGTTCAGCAGGAGGCACTTCACCAGCATTCTTCCTCTCTCATGCAACCAACAAGGCGTACAAACAAAACCTTTGTGACTAAAGACTAACCACATTGATTTATAACCCCATCGATTTAGACACAAGAGTACATGACATGAACTTAGACTAAACCAGTAACTTTTGGAAAACATCTACTCTAAGCTTAACACCACAAATGGCAATCTACTTCAATAGTGAAAATCAGTCATCACAAAAAGCTGTCTCTGCAAAAAGACAAGATAAGTATCCTTTTCATTTTTATTTTTTTCTCTATCTTCCCCTTTTAACTATGGGATATTGTTACGTACTTGAATGCTTACAAAAGAATTTAAAGACCCTAATTACAGGCTGCAGGCAAATTGCCTTCTAAATTTCTCTTTGATGAGATAAAGGGGTAAATTCCTTAAATTTCTCAGTGTACGATGTTTTAAAGGACCTCAAGTCATTCTGATTATGCCCTTCTCTTGTCACTTTTTCTTTTCTAAATATCCCGCAAAAAAAAAAATAAATCTTTTATTCTACTCATCTAGTACATGGTCTGCATATCCCACCTGCTTTAGAGCAGTTTTTCCTTACTTCTGCTAAGTTAAACTCTTTTGTGCCATTAACAGTGGCCAGTTTGATGATCAAATCTGGATCAAAAAGTGCTTTCATATGTCCAGACTGAAGAGATCAGGCAAAGTTTGTACTACTTTACTTTTAGCTTGATTATAGCTAACAGCATAATGATGTAACCTTAGTTCTTAGCCTATTAGCAAAAATTGTAGTTAGCACAGGTTGCAAAATGTACCTGAAACACTGAACAGATGCTTTGGCTATTAGTCTGTGCTTGCATAGCCATTCCCCAAGTAGTAAACAAATTAACTAAACCTTGTTTAGTTATACCTCTAAGGGAAAGCAGGCAAATGTTGTCTTACAAAAATTCTGCGGTTTTTTTTTCTCAGAAGTGTCCTCTCTTTCAGTACTTGCTATTATATTTTCTGTTTTTAAACTGGGATGTTAAAAGAAGGCTTATAAGGAAAATTCTCTTGGATGAATAAGACAAACAGGAGAAAGATTCATGAGTAACAAGTCATCGTAAGGAGAGGCCTTAATGCTGAAATACCATGGGTGTCTGTGAGACATGAAAAAAACCCTAACCTTCCTTAGCATTTCTGGACGCTATTGCCATCTCAGTTGGTGTTGCCTTCTTCAGGTTAAAAAACGTTTACTTTGGTGAAGAAATATGACTGAAAATTAAAGGATGACTTTGTTTAAGAAGCATTTCTATTTACTCTGTTGGGAATTCACATACAGTAAGACAGTGAAACACAACTTTATGGATTATGTCATGTTCTATGAAGTCATCAGTGCCATTTAAGAATTGGAGGTGTATGAAAATAATACATGGAAGCATATCTTGAAAAATTTCTGCAGCTGAATAAACTCCAGATGTTAGCTTTTCATACCATCTCAGACCAGTATGTGCTGAAACATTTGGCAGATAGAAAGCAAAAGCTTGTTGCAGCTGGTGATATCCTTTGATGAGATCAAGCTTCAGAAACACAATGGTACCATTCAGTGTAGGAATTATGTCATTCACTGTTGGTGAGATACAGTGCTCTCTTTGCAGTGATCTTTCTTTATTCCCTTTGCGGGAGTTTTTTGAGCATTGCACATTCATCCCCTCCTAAAATGCAATCTCTCCGTTTCCTAAGACCCATGTAAAAGAGATTTCAGAAGAGTCCTGTCCCACACCTCCAGCTTCCGCTCTCCTGCTCTACTGCAAACACTGGAGAGGGGTTTACCACTGTTAATTTCCATTACCAAATTCTTCATCTGCAGGTAAAAATGCCTTATTACAGCAAAATGAGACCCTAAATGTCTTGGCTTGTCTTACCAATAGCTGGTCTGGCAATGGGAACTTAAATCTTTAGGTTGAACTTTACTTTTGAGTTTCCTGTTAGGTTAGGACTATGCTGATCTAAGTAGTGCTTAATATTAACATAGAATCATAGAATAGTTAGGGTTGAAAAATGATCTTAAGATCACCTAGTTCTAAATCCCCCGGCCGTGGGCAGGGACACATCTTGTAAGGTGCTTTTACAACCTTTTCTAATGAATGAAGCTGTATGAAGGAGCAAAGCCTTTCTCATCCACTCAGTTATTGTGCTAAGGCATTTGCACTCCAATGGGAAGTGCATTCATTGCTAATATTAAACCACATGCACTTGAATGTAGTTTAAATACCTAAATATGGGCCAGTGAGCTTCAAGACAGACTTATGAAGGCATGTGACAAGGCAAGACATTGTCTCATGGTAAGAAGGCATATAGGCAATTAAATTATTTCAAGCAGGGCAGGTCTGATGACATTTGTCCTGGGGATTGAGGGAATTGGATGGGGAACCTTCTGCAACTTTATTTCTCAGAAAAATTTGCAGTCCATAGATGAAGCTCCAGAAGTGGTGAAAAGGGCAAATGTAACTCTTAAAGGGAAGAAGGGATCAGAAGAAAAGTACCAGAAGAAATTGTAATATTATTTGTTTCACTTGGTTGCCAGAAAAATAAAATGCATAAAAGAAGCAAAATATTTGCCTAGAGAAAACCAAGATATATCAAATAAACTATTTTTTGCCATGATTCCATGAGCCCTTTTACTCAGAAAATATCATGGTTTCATTATACCATTTGACACAACTTCATACAACATTCTTATAAGCAAACTCTAGAAGAAAATACTATGAATTGCTTGAAAACTGTTAGGTTCATTTATCCTGGAGAGTATTTATTGGATTCTCCTGTTAAACTAAAAGAATCTTTCAAGTAAAATTTTATATGTGTTTTTCAATATTTTTCGAATTTGATTGCAATTATTTTTCTTTGATTGCATGTACTTTCTTTAAGAAAAGAAATGAAGTAATAAAGTATGGGCATAAAGTTTGCACATAATACTCCTCAAATACCTGTTGGTGAAAAGAAGTAGACTGAAAATTATCTTTATATTTTGAAAGGAAAAGGTAGGACTTAGAGCCATATTTTCCTTTGGCAAGAATGATCTAGTACACAAATAAAGGTACGGAGCTTGTGGTTGGGGAGAAAAGAGCCTGGGAATGGATGGTGGATCACAAGTTTAACATGCTGTTACAAAAAAGAATTAACACTATCCTGAGACACCTAAAAACCTCTTGCATCTTGGAAAGAAAACAAGTGAAATAGTCCTGCTGCTCAACTGGTATGAGCTCAAGTGGAATTTTGCAACCAATTTTTTGAACAGAACTTCAAGAAATGGATCAGTTAAAGAGAAATGAGGAGAGAAAAAGGAGCATGCAAAGCCCTAGAAAACATAACTTGCAAGTAATGAATGAAATTCTGAAGAATTACTTTGCAATATTTCATTGGGAAAGACCAAGATTCATACTCCATGTACTTGCCATGCCTTCTTAGTAAAAAAGTGGTTTTATTTGGATCTTATAAATTTATTTACACCTAGTAATAAAATCCAGATCGATGATCATTCAGTGAAGTCTAAATTATACATATTGTTTATAATAAGGGTATCTGCACAGAGCAAAACCGCACTTAATACCTTTCATGAAAATCACCATCATGCAAAAGGAACATTTCACCAGATGTTCGTATTCCTCCAGTCTGCAACATTTTGTTGTCACAGGACAAGGTTGTGTGGACACATGAGCTGGCACTGGAGAGTTAGTGCAGATGCAGAAAGCTGCATTATCCTAGTTTGTGCCCTGCTTCTCTCATGCTACGTTATTTGCTGCTCCTGATGTCTATCTAGCATACCTATGGCTGATGAAAACACCTCTACAGCACAGATGACCCAGCAACATGAGCATATACAAATTTAAAAAAGATCATGCATAAATCTAAGTCATGTCCAGATGGGATGCTAAAGAAAGTGATCATTCAAGGCAATATTATCCTGGGGTGTGCAAAGAGGACACCTTTGAAACAATGCACTTCTTCTTCAAATGACACAGAAATGCTTTTCCTACTCTGCTTCTTGTGGGTGTCATGATCCTGGATTTTCCTTTCCCTTGTAGAGTTTTAGGTTACATAGACATCCAAATACCCATTTAACATTTACAATTTATAATAGAATGATGGAACAGTTAGGATTAGAAGAGACCTTAAAGCTCATCTAGTTCCAACCCCCTGTCACAGGCACGGACACATTCCACTAGACCGAGTTGCTCTAAGCCCCATCCAACCTGGCCTTGAACACAGCAAGGGACGGGCCAGCCACAGCTTCTCTGGGCAACCTGTGCCAGGGCCTCACCACCCTCACAGGGAAGAACTTCATAAAGTCTAATCTAAATCTCGCCCGTTTTAGTTTCAGACCATTCCCTCTTGTAGTATTACTACAGGTCCTTGTCAAAAGCCCCTCTCCAGATTTCTTGTAGAACCCCTTTAGGTATTGAAGACTATTATAAAGTCTCCTTAAATATTATAAGGTTGGTAAGCCCTCACAAGCATACACACAAAGCTGAGACCCTGAGGCTCAGCTTTGTTCTCAAGAACACACAAGTATCCTCTAATTCTTCTATGATAGGTTACAAATATCTGCTCTTCTGTTCTTAGTCAGTTGACAACCACTGGATTAATTCTTGACTAAATAATAGCTGTTGATTTTAAGAGTGCAGGAGTTCTTCCACAATGTCCCCAAAAATTGCAGGTCAAGTTACTCTGCTATTTAGGCTTTGCACGTCTGATTTCTGAGAGAGAACAACAAAGAAACCTTTCACCCTCATACCACAATTCATTCTTCCAGATCCTTCAACAAATAATGCTATTTGATGTATAGTAATGATGCATATCAGGGTGGGAATCAGAAGTAAGAATTGTCAACAGTATATATTGCCACAGCCAGAAGACACTAATTGCATAGTGTCATATCTCTTTTCAGAAGTTCGTCACAGCTCTCAATAACTCCACAGGTGCTGAGTAGCAATGGCAGTTGTACATAGCAACTATTTTTCCTGACTAAATAAACCACAAGTGCCCAGAGGCTGTATCAATACAACACAGACAAGAACTAGAACTTCATTCGAGGTGTTATTTCACATTCACAGCCAGATTTTACTTGGCCTTTCACTTTATTTTTTTGACTAATATTTATCTCTCCTTACTTTCAATTTGGACAATTTCTTTATTTGGATTCCCACACAAGCACCTTTCACATTTTTTCCAAAAGTCTGGAAGAAATATTCTTTTAAAATTTACACTAAAACAACACCAAACAAGGCCCAGAGTTGTGTGTGTGTTTGCTAGGTACCTTGAGCAGAAAAGGAATTTATGGGGTTTATTTTTATCTTATTTTTTTCAGTGTCATGTTTTCCACTAATGCATTCACTGTACTGTCAATATTTTTTAGCACGTTATTAATTTTTTACCCTTTTAATGAGTATACCAATGAACAAGACTTGGATTTGCTCATGCTTGGCTGAGTCCTTCTTTCAGAAAAAATCTCTCCTTGCCTTGCCATTTATTTATGTCAGTTTTTTACCATAGTTTCTACACAGTTTCTCTGCTATGAAATACAGGTCCATCCTTCCTAACTATAAAGGCCATCTGTGGCTCTGTGCATCTTTGTTTATTGCTGAAAATTTTCTTGTGTCTGAAATCATAGTTCCCAATTTTGAAAAAAATCTCTGAATTTATCTGCTGATATGTTTACCTCTTCGATTATGGAACAAAAATGTGCTATTAGACATGGCAGTAGTTAAAAAAGAAAGAACAAGGAAGAAAGAGAGAGAAAGAAGGAGCAAAACAAAGAAATGTTTTGTCCCAATGCCACAGGTAATTCTGTCAGTTTTATCAAATTGATAGTATAAAATAAATAAGAGAAGAATAAATGATAGTACTTTCCAACACTTGCAAATAGTGAACAGAGAAGCTGTGGCTGCCCTGTTCCTGGCATTGTCCAAGGTCAGGTTGAACACAGCCTGGATCAACGTGGTCTGGTGGAAGGTGCTCCTGCCCATGGCAGGTAGCTGGAACTGCATGAGCTTTTAAGTCCCTTCCAACCCAAACCAGCCCATGACTCTATGATTTTATGATTACTTGTTCTGCAATAACATTCGTACAAATAATCAGTGTCAGTCCTGCTCAACTTCTTGCTGTGGATGTTCTGGCTCCAGCAATAGGAAGATGAAAGCCTTCAGGACAGTCTTCCTGGTCAGTTGCATCTGCAGCATGATAAAAACCCAACAGGAAATGTCCTGCTGAAGCTGTCATTAAGTTTCTCCCCAAAGCTTAGAAATGTTGTATGCTCTCAGATGAGAGAAGGGGGCACTGCGCATATGAGTGAAGTACCACAAAGAAAGTGATATCACAGGAAATAAATAATACGACGGTCTTTCATCACAGTAGTGCAGGGAAATCTGCCCCCAGCCCCAGGGGAGTGGGACCTCAGACCCTCACTGCTGGCAGGGGTTGACAAGATGAATGGGAAATAGAGCAGCAGCTGAAACAACAGGAGCTATAGAAGCAGGAGAGAAGGGACGGGAAATGAAAATGAGAAACAGTGGCTGCTTAGGCGCACAGAAACAATTCCGGCTTTATTTCCTGAACTTTGGGATTTGAATTTTCCTCTTAGTAAATAGGAATAAGCAATGTTCTGAGAAACTGAACAATTGAATTCAACAAATCAATCGTCAACATGATGTATATCAGAAACTGAAAGTTTTGAAATACTATCCTAAATAGAGCTCTTTCTTAATCATAGGTTTTATGTACCTCTGGATTTGGTTTTTTAACGCTCACTTCTCTAAGTCAAGGCACACAGCTCACAGACAGCACATGACGTATCTTTATCTTCTTGGACTTCTTTTTTCTTTTTTTTGATGTTTTGCTGCTGAGGGTATCAGTGCTGTAACAGGACTTCTGAGACTAAAATGCCACCCAAGTTGGTTTAACATTTCTCTATATTCTTCCAAACAGAAGAAACTTTTTTTCAGCAAAAAGTAAATATCTGAATTAATTAAACGCACAAGATTAGACTGATTTATAATATTTGTCCCAGGACCAATTCTGAGACATTACAAGCACCACTCTTCTCCCCACTTTTAATGTGCAGCCAGCAGTACGAATGGATTAGATGAACAGTGATGGCATGTAGAGTTAGTAGGCAGATGTCCCTATGCTCTTGTGGCATATCAGCCAATGTATTAGCCAAAATCTTGATCTATCACTTATTAATCAACATTTTCCACTTGTTATAGCACATCTTCCAGGAGTAACTGTGGTTACTCCCACATAGGCTCTCTGTTTTGGAACATCCCTCTCCGGATCTGGAATTTCTCTGCTTTGGGTGCCATAGGGGTAAATGCCCTTTCTTCCATGTGAGTTTCACTAGGTGACCTAACTAACAAAGATACAAATATGGCGTTACTCAAATAATAAATTGCAGAAACTTTAATCAGTTCCAGCCCCTTAAATTGCTGAACTGACTGTTTTCAATTTCTACTTCAAAGACAGTTTTTTATTTTAAAGGTTTCTTCCACAAAAACTGATGGGATTATAACATAAACAAATTGCATGTTAGGAATCCTTTTGCAGAGGAAATAATATACTATAAATCTTGAAAGAATTGATAAGAATCCAAAGCAGTCCCCAGTCTGGTTATAAATTCACCATCTGATAAAAGCAAAATAGCTCATTCCACAACTTGTTCACAAACTACTCATCCTTGGAAAAATCTAAAGTAACAGCAGCTGGTAAAATAATTAAGATCATGCATACATAATTGCACTGTGCATCTGCAACTGTTCTACCACCATCAGACTACATAGTTAAGTACGCAAAAACAGCTGGATTAAGACTGTTCTCAGTTCATTTTAGGATGTGAAACTGACAGCAAAATGCCTCCAGCTTGATAAATTTTCCTGGGCATTTGAATGTGGTAACAGAGGTAGCAGGAAGAACAGGAAAGATTTAATACCTTCAGCCTGGTGTGGTAGTAGTTATCCCTTAAACAACACAAAACAAAGAAAATTAAACCTCTTATGATCTTAACATTTCAAAGGAAAATATTATTCAATATCAACTTTCTTTTAGCAGGGTTGCTAAAAGATTTATATGTGGCTCAGACTGGGGAATACTCAGCTCTCATGTCTGACATGATTTAGGCTAGAGCATGAAATGTAATGATTTCCTTCATACTGGCCCAGTTTCTGCCTTTATGTTCAGGGGAATTTAGACTACAGTGGCTTCCCAAACAGAGAATGTACCACCCAAGCACTGGCAGAATCCCTTCCTTGAAGATCTTTCCTTCAGAAAGCCAGAAGACAAAACATGTAAGAAAGCAGACTTCTGGACGAAGTCCCCAGAATCATGAAGGTTATGTAACTCGTTAATACACTATTTTGTATTGCTCATGAACCTTTTTTAGTGTTTTCACTATCAGAGTCTTTCCTCTCCCCTATGCTCTGTGGGCAACATTCTCCAGGACCAACATCCATGCAATTGCCTATTGTTATACAGAGCCTTTTGCACATAACCATGCTTACCTCCAAATGACACCTCATGGGATGTGGTCTTTCCTGAGATCAGGAGAAGAAAGAGACAATACGACCAACTTCTAAGTTTATTGAATATTTAATGATTGCTCAAAACACCAGCTCTTGGAAATGTCTAATATATTGTAAATGTCACAGGCCTAAATAAGCTAGAACTGATCAGAAACAAAAACATAATTGAAACCTGTAAGTCATGCAAAACTTAAAAAATGTTGGTTAGCAATGAGAGATTTCCCATTATTCTGTCCATCAGGAAGAGCCACCAGCTCAGGGACTCACAGACAATATCAGAAATGTATTTTCACATATTCTCGGAGGATATGTGGAAAAAAAAAGGCAGTAGTAATCCCATCATGACAAATGCCATATAGACCAAAATATACCTGAAATCCTAAAGTCAGATATTCAACAGCCTAAAGTCCTGAAAAAGGTATTGCTAAAAACCTTAGTATTAGAATCATAGAACAGTTAGGGTTGGAAAGGGCCTTGAGATCATCTAGTTCCAACCACTTTTGGAACACCTTTTGGACACCTCCCACTAAGCCACGTCAATAAAGAAAAAACAAAGTCTTTGGTGAGGTTTCTGAAGTATTAGTTACCTACTGCTTCTCTTCTCTTCTTCAGAAAATCCCCAAGCACCTGGATGAAGTCAAAAGGATGCTTTACATAATTGAATCTTAAGAAGGAAATCTATACTGTAAGTCTTACAAAGTCTTACAAAGAAGGCACTGTATCTACTATCATAATGATTTACGTATGCAAAATCTCGAAGTTATTTATATTCATATGATTAAGTTGACAGATTGATAAAATGAAGAGCATTTGCCCTTTCTGCTTAACCAAGTTACAAAATATACTTTTATAAATGGCTCTTCTTCATTTGCATCGTTTCTTGAAGGGTTGAAATATTTTCTGCATCATCAAGCTGTCTCTGGCACTAGAATTTCACACTTACAAGAGGTAACTGGAAGGCTGTGACTTTTCCACATTTGTGCAAATTTTAGAGCACAACAAAAAGAAATTGTAGTTTTTTCTTATTTCAGTCTCAGCATACCTCTTTTAAGAAAAGTATTTAGAAGATAAATCAGGTATGTGAAGGTCCTGCTGCCTGCTACTGTGGATATGTTTCTGATCACATACACTAAGAATTAGAATAGTGTATTAACATACACTATATTGCATAAATGCTTATGGTGACATTAGTCATGGGTACACTTCCTGCCTCTGGGAGAAGGCAATGCTGCTGACATCCTGGTGCAAATGTTGCCAGGTTAAACCCAGTTCTACTGGATCAGAACTAACCATAGCCTGTCTTCCCAAAGAACTTATGATTTAGGTTAAATGAATGGTGTACAGGCAAGGTGATGTAGCAATAGGATACAACCAGTTGGCTTAGGACTATAGCTCTGAATCCATAACCTGCAGGTTTTGCAACCCAAAGAGCAAAGAAGCTAAACAATCAGCAAAGCCTTTCCCTTTCAATGCGTTGTTTGTCAGATAGACTGTGCCTTGAAGCAAAAATTCATTTATCCTTTTGTCCTTTAATGTCACATTATAAACAAATACAACAAAAATATAACAATACTGGTCTTCAAAGGGACTGCTTGAAGGGTAATGGATACTATCAACACAGTTGATAGCTCATAGGCATACAGTGGCTTAGACAGGCAGGGGCAGAGAAATGCACATTCTCCCCACCTGAGTTTCTAGCTGTTTAGCTGAAGAAAACCTGTATGTCTTCCATCTCAGTGTGGAAATCAAGAAGCAGGATACAGGTATCTGCATCTCTACCTAGGTATGGCATGTAAAGGAAGGTTTCATTATTGGGAGTAAAGCTAACAGTCCTGTGCTTATTATGTTTCAATAAATTTCATATGATGAAGTGCAATTCTCAGATACCCGTTTCCTAGAAAAAAACAATGTCCTGGGTGCAAAAGTATACGCTAATTTTGACAGCTAACAAAAAGGGTTGCTTGACTTGCTACCTTCCTGGTTTCTTTAGCAATATCAACTCTTACCAAAGAAAAAACTGGTTTAATGTTAGAATTTTTTCAATACAGGTTATAAATGTTGCTTGAAAGGTCAAAACTCCAGCTTTTCCTGCACTTGGTTGAAAAATGATAATTTCAAGCCAAACTGCCTTGCATTTTTTCCCCATGTTCATCCAATAATGTGTGTCCTTAATCACAGAAACCTACAGCCTGATAAATATCTCAGCAATCCAAATACCAGAGTTTTGGGCTGAGATTTTTTTAGGCCAATTTTTGCCATTTACAAACTCAGCTTCTAGTCTTTACTACTTGACTCCATAGTCACTAGTCACCAGTGGGACAGATAGGTAATATATACCATCTTAAGATATGTAAATAGAAACACTGCCAGAAAGAATATGATATTCTCCAACCACAACAGAGACCAAGAAGTTAAGTTTACATTAGATACTTAGCTTTTGGACAACTGAAGCTCATTGAGATCTATCCCACCAAAACAATTAGATTGTGACCCTATCATGTGTATATAATGGAACTTTCCTTCCATCAGGAAAAATTCACAGGAGAAAATACTTCGCATCTCCTCTCTACCAATGTGTTTCTCTACAAGTGTTGGCAATACAGTCCTTGGATTCTTACCTAATATAAGGCTTGAGGCAGAGAATCTTTATCATGACTATTATCATTACTGCAGCATCAGGGACTGAGAGCTCAGCACCCTGTGTGTTTTTTACCCCAAAACCACACAATCTTAGCACAAAAGAGGTGCCAAAAGGGAAGATGCAGGGAAACAACACCAAAATGATTGGCTGGACAAAAATCAGACACAACACATGAGAACATAAGTGTTGTTTATATTTTGACATGACAGTGAAAAGAAGGTAGTGGTCTTCTGGCAAAGGGAGCACCATAAGTGTGAAATGTTGGCAGCACAAACAAGAAGGATATTCTGAGAACTTTAGAAATGGTATTGGTGATTGCTGTGACTTGGACAATTCAATCAAATATGAGTAGGAAGCAGCAGCACAAATAACCTACTGGAGCTGGTGATGCTGACTTCATGGAGCTTCTCCTGACTTAGGCCTTTTTTCTCTCTTTTTTTTTTTTTCTGAAAACACATGTGATATATAGATGCATCTTATTACGGCCACACATTCAGCCATTGACTGCTGCTTATTTTTACAAGGGGCGAAACATCTGTCCATTTACTAAGGTGAATGTGATTATCTTGTATACTGCTCAAAAAAAAAAAAAAAAAAAAAAAAGGGAGAAATTTCTTCCCCTTGCTATGCAAAAAGAGAATGAAGAATAAATAAACTTCCATATCCACTTTCAGGTTCATGTTGATTCCACTACGTAACAAGATTTTTCAGGAACTGTGAATGCTATTCAGCATCTGCTCTGCTGTGTTTGTGAAAGCAAGTTCATCAGAGCAGTGTGACAAATGTAATAGTCTGAACTTCCCACATACACAGCAAGAAGAGTTTTTGGTGCCTCCTGATTGAACTAACAAATAATTTAGAATAACACAAGCACAAAACTTACCCATCTGACTTCTCCAGTGAAATTTAGTGAGAAAGTGAAGGGAAAGTGGAAATGTGGCAAGCACCATTGCATAGGCTAAGGTCTCCTTATAAAAAAATAAGTTTAGTGAACCGTTACAACTCTCAGCTAGAAAGCAGGCCATAGATCCATTGAGTTATGTCCCTCTAACACTGATATGAGTGAAATGTTCATAAGAACAATGAAACTAAATGAGATAAATAGTTTTCACAAGGCTCTGCTGGCCATTTCGTATCAGTCTTAGCACTCCCAAATGTTAAAACTGCAAATGAAACTACTTTCCTCTCTTTGGGCTGTAACGCTAGTGAAGTGGGCTAAGAAATTCTTATTATTCAGGACTGAACATGGCTCCACATCTAAGAAAACAGTAACAATGACAAGATATGCAAAAAGTGGCAGGGACAAGAAGGAGTACTTCTGAACTTTTAAGGAAGAAACACAAAGTCGGAAAGAAACCTCAGCACAACCAACGCCTATAGCAGTTAGGACACTCACTTAGGATGAAGCACACATTCTCAATTCTACCAAATTTACAGTGTGGGATTTAAACATGAAATGTACACGCTCTTACTCTTCCTCCTGCTGCTCATCCCTCCTTGTCTCCTTAAGCAGGAAAGAGACATGGAGGCTTAGGCTGTCTTCTCATTTAACCAAGGTTTGACTGCAAGGACAGGCACACAAAAATACACATTTCAGGAAAATACTCTAAAGATCACAGGAAGTTTGAAGAGGAGAGTGTCTTCAAGGTCTGTAAGTGCAAACTACACAGCTGTCTCAAGACAGTGCATGTTTTTTGCAAATAAATAAAGCTTAAAAGATTTTTAATGAGGGTATTTGTAGTACTCAAAGACTCTAAAGTCAGTCCAGTGCATGTACCTCATGTTGTTCTACAGACAAACTTTATGGAAGAAGGGTGCATCTCATACGCAATCTCTACTATTGCTGTTACTAACCTCTACTATTACTAGATGCATCCATATTATGCAAGTGGGAGACATCTTAAAGTTAATGTCTTTATTTAACACTGATTACATAGTCCCTAAATAGCACTAGGATTTTTAGAGATTATGGCATATTCTTCCATTTTATGAGTTCAAATGCCTTCATCCTGTCATTTGTAGTAAGCACCAAGTAAGTGGTTATAGCATGCTGCCCAAATTATATCTTTTGTCCAGGTACTTCTTGCCAGTAGTGTGACCTCTTTAAGAAATCTGTGATGAGGTGGCACAACAAACTTATTTATCTTGTCCTCTGTCGTCCTAAATCTTCCGTTTTTCCTTATTGCTATTTCATGTAGATATGAAAAACTGACTTTATCACTGCACTAAAAAAATCAGGACTAGTTGCATCAATCCAGAGCACAGGACAAGAGATTGAACAAGAAGACCTGGATGCCTGAATGCAAAGCTTGTTGATTGACATAGTAGAACAACAGTAACTATGGCCTGTCGAAAGAAGTGTTCAGAGAATTTACCCCCCATGTTGCTGTGTTCTGCATCCTCCATTTGTTTTTCTGACTGTCATTGAACATATGCATCTTCAAAACCCTTAACTCACTTTAAAGGATGATTTTGAAAATAAGGCTGTGGAGAGGGCAGGAACCCCATGGTTTTTGGACGACTGTGAGGTTTGGTCTGTGAAATACTGCAGAGACATATGTGGAGGATGGTTCCTCCAGCCACAGCACTTTGAACAACCACAACAACAAACTAAATGTCACTGTCCTTTGGCTGTCACACATACGGAACAAATTTGAGAAGGATTAAAGAACGAAGATAGCCTCAGCTGGGAGCATCCTAAAGGAGAGCAACACCATCAAAATTGCAAACCCAAACTGCCATCTTAAGAAATATCTGTATATTCAATATCTCACAAGACATCAGGAGCACTTTGCTGGAACTGTTGATTAGGATCTGGTGTCCAATGTCGAAAAATATATCCTTAAGCATCACCCTCTTACTGTGGTAAATAGTTATGAGTTTTCAGAGACAAAGCAGAAGGAAAATTCAGATCAAAATGATTGGAGCAATCTTTGAAGATATCAGTGTTAGATTCACTGGATGACAGTTTAACCACCATTTACCACTATGTACCATTTGAGCCCAAAGAGTGGTGGTAAATGACATCACATCTAGTTGGTGACAGGTAACTAGTGGTGTCACTCTGGCCTCAGTGTTAATGCCAGTGTTGTTTAGTATCTTCACTGATGATCTGGATAAGGGGATCGAGTGTACCCACAGTAATTTGTGGACAACAGCAAGTTGGGTGGGAGTGTTGATCTGCTGAAGGATAAGAAGGCTCTGAAGAGGAATCTAGGCAGCCTGGATTTACACGCTGTGCCTCACGGTATGAGGTTCAACATGGCTTACTATGGGTCCTGTATTTGGGTGACAACAACCCCATGAAATGCTCCAGGCTTGGGGAAGAGTGGTTGGGAAGCTGCTCATCAGAAAAGGAGCTGGGGGTGTTGGTTAACCCAGCTGAACATGAGCCATCTTGTGCCAGGCAGCCAAGAAGGCCAAGAGCACCCTGGCCTGTTTCAGCAGTACTGTGGCCAGCAGGACCCAGGGCAATGACCATTCCCCTGTACTGGGCACTGGTAAGGCCACACCTTGAATCCTGTGCTCAGTTCTGAACCCCTCACCACAAGAAACACTGAGGTGCTGGTGTGGGACCAGAGAAGGGCAACGGAGCTGGTGCAATGCCTGGAGCACAAGTCTGATGAGAAATGGCTGATGAACCTGGAGCTGCTTTGCCTGGAGAAGGCTCAGAGGGATCTTATCAACCTCTACAGCTACCTGAAAGGAGAATGGAGCCAGGAGGTGGCTGGTCTCTACTCCCAAGGAACATGTGACAGAACAAGAGGAAACAGCCTCAAGGTTGAACCAGGAGAGGTTTAGATTGGATATTAGAAACAATTTCTTCCCTGAAAGTGTTGTCAGGCATTGGAAAAGGCTGCCCAGGGCAGTGGTGGAACCAGCATCCCTGAAAGTGTTCAAAAATTCTGTAGATGAGACCCCAGTGGTGTGGTTTAGTGGTGGTCTTGGCAGTCTTGAGGTGATGATTGAACTTGATGATATTAAAGGTCTTTTCCAACCTAACTGATTCTAAGACTCTATGATTCATGGGGTTTGAAAACCTCAGCTCAACATGACGACTTAGCAATGGGAGGAGAAAGCCCAGCACTCTCATTTGCAGGCCACTATGTCTTTGACACAGTCATAGGGTGTGAATGGAAACAAGTCTTCATCATTTTTTTAATGAGTGCACAAACATTGTGCCTTATTTTCACCCAGTCCACAATAGGCAGGTGTATGGTTAATAAAGACCTTCTGCAAATTATACTACTCAGGGTGGCAGTAGTGCTGCCATTCGCCTGTGGTTGTATAGGTGCTGAATTTGGATTTTCCACAACATGTTTAATCAAAATAAACCAACCCATTTACACACAGCAAATTCCTCATCCCCAGGACTTGATGCAGATACGAATGAAAGACCTGAGTGCAAAGACCACAGGCACCTTCTGGCTTGTTGATGCATGCTCAAAGGGAAATAAAACATGTTTGTCAAGACTGCTGACAATAAGCAGTAGCACACAGCATCAACAAACTGCTATCTTGTCTATCTGGATGCAGATTACAATCTGGGCAGACAATATGTATAAAATTGTTTGAATATATTAAAGTTGCAGTTGATGTTGACACAGAATCTCGTTGAGCCTTTCATACTTACTTTCATGCGGAAGCAGGTGGTGCAGTTTACATTAAAATGGAAGAAAGGTAATCACGTAAGACCAAAAAAGAGGCAGACATGCTAAAAACAATACAGTAAAGCCAGGCAACCCATGTTTCCTTCTTCAGATAACTATCCCAAACCTTCAGATTGCTCTGGACAAAAGGCTGGATTTTCTTTTGCAGACTGGGACTAAGTAACAATCTAGCCCCTAATTGGGTGTCCAAATTAATTCTTACAAGTGTGGTCAGCATTAGTTGCTGGTGCATCATCAATCATCCCATGTAATAAAAGACTCATCCATGCATCTTTAAATCACTCAACACAGTTTAAATCTCCCATCTGCTTTCATCTTCCTGCCCTCTAATAAGCCTCAGAATCTTGCAGAGATTCAGTAGTGGAAATCAATTGTGTTGTCCTTTCTATGCAGCTATTTAGCACAGTGCTTGCAGCTGATACCTTCTGCAGCCTCAGGCCTGGAAGCGTGTGGCAGGAGGAATTTTTTAGCTTACCAGTAAATTTTCATTGGTTGTGGAAGCTGTGAGTCATGAAAAAAAATTACCTATACATGGGGTGTTTGTACCCTCTAATGAAGCTTTTGCAATATGAAGCAACCAAGCACAAGAGATGCAGAAATCCAGTGTCCTTAGCTGTGGGAGGACTGCTGCTAAAAACAAAATGCTTCCAGATGCATGCTTTTTACTCCTTATATTCTCTTTTGTTTTAAAGACAGTTAAACGCCAATGAACATTTACACAGGCTTTTTTTGCCACAAGGAGACTAAGGTAATGTAAGAATATTTTAGTAGGATTTGTTGACAAACTCTTCCACAAAGGCGGGACTTTAACACAAAGCTTCTTTAATAGATTATTCCCTAGTGTTAGTGTCTTGATGCTTAGTGCTTCCAAAAGTAAACAAAGAAATCTTTGTTTAGTCTCAGCGTGGATCAAAAGGTTTATTTCGAAGGGAAAAAAGACAGGTCTTGTTAACTGTAGTCCCTGAGAGAGCGCAGCGATACCCTTCACTCCTCTTTCACAGAGTAAAAGGCACATGTTTTTTAATTTTTTTTCACACTGGGAGAAAAGACTAGATTAAAAATGGAAAACCTCATTTCTTTCTCCTTTATTCCATGAAAGTTATATCAAAATATGTTATTGTTAACAGTTTATATTGGAAAAATCAACAGACTGCTATAATCTCCACCCTACTTACTCTGCATACAAGATAGATACATTCAAATACATAATACCACAGGAAGTGCTGTATCTCCAATCTCCTGAGACTCACTTAAAGACATGGCATTTTAAAAAAGGTGCCCTTTGGCTGCTCCTAACTTCCTTCTGCTGCCATAAAGGGTATGACAGCACATCTTTAGGTCAGCAGTCCATTTAGCCTGCTACCCAGACAGAGACTGATGGGAAATAGTTCAGGAAAGGCATAAGCTCAGAGGCAGCACATCTTCCTTACGCCTGCCCACCACACTCAAGTTTATTGACTTAGTTGTTCCTTGAATGAAAATTTGACCTGCTCTGGATGAGTCTTTTCACAAATTCATCAGCTCACTTTAGAATCTGATTGATCTTCAGATCCCCATAGCATCTCATAGCACCGTTTAACTACGAAATACGGGGGGGGGGGGGGGGAACAAACAAGCAAACAAATTTGATTTCTCTTGTCTCAGACCCATGCCTGATAATTAATGGGATTAGCTTCTTGATCTGGATGCCCATATGGCTGAAGGGATGATAATCATGGTGCACGGGAGGGAGTGGGATGGCATGGCCAGGGTCAGGAAGGGGAGAACAGAGCTGCCCTTTCTGTCAGCAGCATGTATTTAAAACCACTCAAACCTATCACAAAACCACAAATGGAGTGAGCTGCTGTGACTCATCTGCTGGGAGAAAGCCCCTAAGCTTTTCTTCTATGAGCACTGATACAAACAATGATTTTAATTTTGTGCCAGTTCTTATCTTCCCCAAGCGCTTCCATTATCCTTTCATCTTCCATCGGCCTTGGTGGCAATTTGGAAGATATATGTGTTTGTAAAAAAGGGTTATCATTATTTTTTTTGCCTTTAAAAGTTCTTCCTCAAGATCATTTTAGTTCTTTTGGTTTTTTGGTTGGGTGGGTTTTGATGGAAGTTTCCAGTTAACCTCTCTTATTTATACCCTTTCTGGTTTCCCTGTTTGGATGCTCCTTAAAGAAAATTTCTTTCTAATCCTAATTAGCCTAGAAATGACTAGCCTTCCCTGACCAAACAGCTTTATTTACACTATTATTGAATTGTTTTTCTCCTTCAACTTCCCTTTCAAAGTTGTTTTGCTGGTTGATCTGCAACTCTCTTTTACACTGGGCCTCTCTTCAAAAATCTTAGTTTATTCACTTTTATTCACTCTTTTGCCTGTTGCTTTCAATTTCTTCCTCATTATAATTCAATTCATTTTATTTATTTATTTTTTTTTTTTTTTTTGGAGTTAACTCCACTGTGATTTTCATTGAAGAAAACCCAAACAGTAACAAAAAAAAAAACCAAAAACCACAAACAAACAAACAAACAAAAAAAACAACAACAAAAAAAACCAATCTAACAAAAAACCAAAGGATTTGAGCACTTCCTGATTGCTAAGCATGCTCCCAGCAACATTTTCAGTCAGATACTGTGCATCATTCAGAAATACAGCAAAACTGGTATTTCTGAGCTGTCTGGATGGCTTTTGGAAGCCATTATAACTTGCATATAGCCTCCTTCATTGTGTTTTGCTGTTTAATTTACTATGTAGGAGGTTTCCTGTTCCCTGTTTCAGAATCTACAGTCCACAGGTTCAGAGTTTCTTCACCATTCAGTTCTTTTTGAAAGCTGACCAGTACTTAAGATAATCACATTATTCAAGGACTCATGAAACTACTGGAAGAAAATTAAGTATCATGAATAACACAAGAAATCGCAAATGCTTGTAGCATCACAAGCTTTAACCCTCTATGCTTATCATTAGAAAATCTACTTTTTTAAGGAGAACAAAAAATTGAAGTATGAATTGAGGATATACAGCAAAACTAAAAAGAAGTTCAGCGACAGCATAAATACTGTTGTCTCTAGAAGCAGTACAGAGGTTAACACTGGGATTTTGGGTTCGTTTTGCATTGAACCCAAGCAGGACATCCTTGAAGTCAGCAGAAAAGTAGAGAAATGCCAATTTCAAGGACACAGCTCCTGTGTCTGGCCCATTTCAGCCAACATTCAGCTACCTCTACAGAAGAGAGTGTATCTGGATGAAATGCGGGAACAACAAAGGGAAACAGTGCATGGAAAGGTCAAGAACACGCTCTTTATAGAGTCACTTGCTCTCTGCATATGGAGGGGCAGAGATCTTCTCTCATGGGTAAACCATAATGGCCAGGCGATACAAATGCCTCTCTCTGCTGCTGTTCCCATAACCTCACACTGTTTTGAGCGTCTTTCTCATCCTCTAACATTTTTGATCTGACTTTCCCCCTCCTTACATTTTTTGGTTTAAATCATGATGTTCTCGTTCTTGCAAGTCTTCCACTCCTCCTGATTTATATCAGATATCTCTTAATGCTCCCATGTTTCAACAAGCAGTGACAGAGAAGTGTGCAGCTTTTACACCTATATTATCATTTCAGCATGAAGAGAGAATACACAATAAGTGAAGGGAGGAATACCTTATAAGCATCCAACAGAGCTTGACTGACTTTTATGGATAAAAAATGGTTAGGCATCAAACCTCTGAAAGTTCAAGGCTCTCAGACAATTTGGACGTAAAAAGTGCCAACTTTCTTTTGGAAAAAGATTCAGCTTGTCTTCCATCTTTTCTCCTTTCTTTTACCCTCGTTCATTGTGGGCACCCAAACAGCTGTTGGCTCTTGCCAGATCTGAAAACCTTGGCCTGGGTTTTAAAGCTCATTACCCTTGAAAAGAGAAAAAAGTTAAGTGCTAAGACATGAGCAGTATGATGGGAAAGAAAGGATGGTTGCAACTAGTAGGTGTACTACCAAACCATTATAAGCTTTGGAATCAGATCTTTTTCACACCATGACACATCACTTACTAGATCACCTACTGTTCCTTTAATAGCAAGTTCAATAGAAAATGACATTTCCTTTGAAGAAGGTGCTCTGTATTCAGAGGTAGCTTATGTATCATGTGATGCATGAAATGCAGTTGTAAACGACTCCTTTTTTATTGAACAGTAATGCATTGTAAACTCCAGCATAAAACTCCAGCTGTCCCTTTACACACTTGTCTTTTTGGCAACCATTCTTTTTTTTAATTTTTCCTTGAATAGTCATAATTCATATGCTGAGCCAGACACACGCACACTTCTTTTTTTCACTGACTTTGTCCTGGTTTTGACTGCACAATCCTTTGGCTTTAAAGGACTGAAGTTTGCTTTATGAGCTATAAAATGGCAGGATGTAAGGATTCACTTGGATTTGATGTGTTAGTAGCATTTTATGGATAAAATGGTGTTCTGGTTTAAGCCCAGCTGGCTTGCTCACTCTCCCCCCTTCCCTCCTTCCCTCCTGCCCCTTCCAGAGGGGTAGGGAGGAGAATGGAAAGAATGTAACTCCCATGGGCTGAGATAAGAGCAGTCCAGTAACTAAGATATAACACAAACCACTGCTGCTACCACCAATAACAATAATGATAAGGGAAATAACAAGGGAAGAGAATAAAACTGCTCACCACCCACCGATACCCAGCCTGACCTGAGCAGTGATCTAACCCTTCTGGGTAACTGCCCCCCAGTTTATATGGTGGGCATGATGCGCTGTGGTATGGAATACCTCTGGCTAGTTTGGGTCAGGTGTCCTGTCTCTGCTGCCTCCCCATTTCCCCTCCTCCCTGTCAGGACACGAGACTCAGAAAGTCCTTGATCAGACTAAACATTACTGAGCAACAAATAGATACATCGGTGTTATCAGCACTGTTCCCAGGCTGAAAATCAAAAACACAGCACTGCACCAGCTACTAAGAAGGAGAAAAAAGACTGCTACTGATGAACCCAGGACAAGTGCGAAAAAACGTATAACTGGGTTATTGGGAATAGTGCATGTGCCTGAAAAGGAGAAAACAGACCTTTAGTCTACAATTCCTTCATGCATCTGGTATGGGATTGCAGTGCTAGAACTGTTTCGCCTGATGTGCTAATGTCCAACTAAATGAGCAGTATGTTCTCTGCTCATTCACTTCCAAGTATTGATGGTTTATCAGCATCAGCAATAAACAAGTCATAAACAACAAATTTAATTTCATGATAATTTCAGACATAGCAGGACATTCTGACCCTTTCTGCCAGATTCACACTGCTCAGCTCCCCCGCTAAGTTTCAGTTTAAAGTTAAGACCATGCTGCAGCAGCAAATGTGGAAGGAAGATCAAGCACCCAATAATGTGACTAAAAACCAGGGCTTCTCTTATATCACCCTCTTGAAAGTCTCAGTTCATTGTCAAGTATTTTATACTTCATAATTTACCATAGGAAGAGCAGTCAAGACAGATTTTTGGCAGAAGCAGAATATGTTTCGAACTTGAAGTCTTCAAGTAGGATTTTTTTTCTGTTAAAATAACAAAATGTTAATCCAAGGAAATGTGAATTAATAAATGAGCACCCTTACTTCTATTGCTCCCAAATTATTCCATGAAAGGCTAGAAACTGGATAAGTCAATTAAAAACACATAATACCTCTCAGAAAATGTTCTTGCTGTTACAGAGGAGAAGTGAGGCTTAAAAAGGTTTTAGGATACTTTATTTTGCATATGTTGTCTTTCTAAAGGATTACTGTACTAAGTCCCTGCACTCACTTTCAGGAGGAAAGCCATTCACAAGAGTCTGTCTAGACAAACAGGACAAGGCTGTGAGCTCCTGCCTTACTCAGGACCACCACAGCTCCAGCTCCAGTGCACACGCTTGGGCTCGGCAGGAGGAGATGCCAAACACCATAATCTCCTTATGCAGCATCAACATATGATTGCCTACAGTTGACAGCCAACACAAACATTCCTCAGTCCTGGGCAGAAGCTCTCTCTTCTCCACTGTGCCCATCAAGAGAAGTTGGGCAAAGTTGGCAACATGGTCCCTGCGGATTCTAGATCCCAAAGACCAGCTGTGTTCAGCTCTCCTGCATGGATCAAGAGAAGAAGGTCTCTCCTTGCTTTGTGTAGTGATCCACCATCCTCAGTATCTGGCACCCACATGCCATAGAATTGTAGAATACCAGGTAGGATAGGACCTCACAGATGTTATGGTCCAACCTGTCTCTGCAAATCGTGACTTAGACTAGATGTTCCAGTACCTGGTCCAGCTGAGCCTTTAATGTGTCCATGTTGGAATTCATCACTTCTGTGGGGAGATTATTGCAGTGACTGATTGTTCTCACTGTGGAAAATTCTCTTCTTGTGCCCATTTGGAATCTCCACAGGAGTAACTAGTGCCATCATGCTGATCTTTTCCATGTGACTCCTTGCAAAAAGGGAGTCTCCATCTTCTTTGTATCCACCCTTTATATACTGGAAGCTGTGATAATGTCTTCCCTGGGCCTTCTTTTCTGACGTCTGAGCAAACTCAGTTCTCTCAGCCTTAATGACTCATGCCTCTAAGATGGGGTGCAAGGACACTGGCTGGAGCCCCAGAGGAAGACTGTTACACTTGCACAGTGGTGTCACTAAGCCAACAAGCTCTGCAGTGTGCTACCAATCTCATGGTGCTATCCCAGAACTCCCCAGTGGGACCACAGGATTTTGTGTCACCATTGCTCAGATTGCCGCTAAGTGGTGCAATCACACCCAAGAAAACCTAGCCTAGGTCTTCAATGCCAATAAAGCACAGCATTCGTTTGCCAGTACTTTAGCAGCTGCTCTCACTTATTCTTGCAACTGTAGCATCTCTGTGTATAATTTACATTCCTGCATACATCCTTCTATTTTTTGGCATTACTGAATTGCTTCCAAATTTCTTTTGTATTTAGTCTAATAGATATAAAACATTATTTAGATTTTCACTCATAAAAATGACTAAAAGAAGCTGTATCTTTACAAGACACTGGATGAAAACCAAACTTAAAATTCATTTTTACATACACTAATAGGAATTAATTTCAGAAGGTAGCTCCCATCAAAAAAGTAAATCTGCATTTCTTCTTACCTGAAAGATATACAACTGTAAGTTAAAGCTAAAGCTAAAAAAAAAACCCAAAATAAAAATCCCAAACCAACCCTTCTTCCCTCTACCCAAAAAAAAAAAAAAAAAAAAAACCACAACCCCGAGAAACCCCAAAATTTTATTGGAGTTTGTTAAGAAATTCGTCTTTTTAGAAATAGTTCATTATCTTAAACTGCTATAAAGACAAAACTGCAACCCAATGCAGAAGTCCATCTGGGATATTTCCTGTCTCTCTCTTCAAGGAAGAGGTTGAAAACACATGGACATATGTGTTGGAGCACACAAAGGTATCAGAATGGAGGAATCAACACTTCTCAGCCTCTCTCCAACACCTGCCACCTGAGAGCAAGTCTGTAATCCTATCACCATCACTGTTTGAGTGCCAAGAAACGAATCTGTATGCCACCCATGGCTTTGGTGCCACTTCTGCATGGAAGCAGAAATGTCATATTTTTGATGCTCTTCATGTTTTGTTCATGGAGAAGTTTTCTTGAATAAGTCTTGGGTATAATTCAAGAGAAGGGTGTTTTGACCCTTTCAAAGTGTGGAATATTTGCACTGAGTTTCCTTGACTAAGGTTTTTGTTCCTGAATTAGTCAACAAGTGAGAGATCCACCACAGGACTTTAGCTATGCCACCAGGTTCTTTACCAAAGAAGATGGACCTTCCAGAAGATAGTGGAATCTACGGCCATATACCAAACCGGGTTTCTGCTAACTTGAGCTCAAGAGGGCAACGTGAGACAAGGGAATGCCCTACAGACTGTTAACACTGTTTTTTTCTGGTCTCAGGCTCCTAATTCATCTAAAACTGCTCTCAGCAGAATCCTGGGTGAAGAAGGATAGGGATTTGCTGCCACGACTGCGCTGGTGCTGTTTCTTTGCAGGACAGAAAAACGTGTGCAGACACTTAATTTGCAATTCTGCCAGTCCCAGTTGGAAGGAAGTGAGGATGTTAAGCTGAGCCATCTGCAGTTTGTTTAACTATGTCCTTTTTAGAGGTGAACAATAGTTTCTTAACAAAAAAGCCATTAAGTGTTCATTTGTTCGTTTTTCTTTACTTTCTTTTTCATTCCTTTTTTTTTTTCCTTCCTTCTTCCTCCTTCCTTCCTCCCTCCCTCCCTCCCTTTCTTTTTTTTTTTTTTTTTTCTTTTTTTCTTTTTTTCTTTTTTT